>PVKB01002288.1:0-299690 GCA_004027205.1 Ctenodactylus gundi
TGAGTTTCTTCCTGAGTGAACTGTCTCTTCATTTCATTTGCCCATTTTTCAATAGGATCCTTTATTTTGATGGGCTTAATTTTCTGTAGCTCCCTGTGTATTCTAGTTTTGAGTTTCTTATCTGAGGTGTTGGTGGTGAATATTTTTTCCCAGTCTGTTGGCTCTTTATTTACAGTGTTGACAGTTTCCTTTGCTGTGCAGAAACTTTTTAATTTGACAAGAACCCATTTGTTGATAATGGGGGTAATTTCTTTTGCTCTTGGTGTCTTGTCAAGAAAATCTTTGCCTACCCCTATGTCTTTTAGAAATTTGCCTACTTTGTCTTCCAGAAGGTTTAGTGTTTCATTTTTAATGTGTAGGTCTTTAATCCATTTTGATTTGATTTTGGTGCATGTGTGACTAGATTCATTCTTCTGCATGTGGATGTCCAGTTTTCCCAGCACCGTTTGTTGAACAGGCTGTCCTTTTTTTATTGCATGGATTTGGCCCCTTTGTCAAAAATTAGGTAGTTGAGGGTATTTGGTTTTGTTTCTGCATCCTTGATTCTTTTCCACTGGTCTATCTGTCTATTTTTATGCCAGTACCAAATTGTTTTTACCACTATGGCTTTATAGTACAGCCTGATGTCTAGGATTGTAATGCCTCCTGCTTTGGTCTTGTTGCTTAGGATTGCTTTGGCTATTCGTGGTCTCTTTTGGTTCCATATGAATTGAAGAATTGTTGTTTCAAGTTCTTTGAAAAAACTTGTAGGTATTTTGATAGGAATTGCATTGAATCCATATATCAGTTTCGGTAGTATAGCCATTTTGACTATATTTATTTTGCCTATTCAAGAGCAGGGGATGCCTTTCCATTTTCTAATGTCTCCTATAACTTCTTTCTTCAATGTATTGTAGTTTTCTTTATATAGGTCCTTCACATCCTTGGTTAGGAATACTCCTAGGTATTTAATTTTTTGCTGAGCTATTGAGAATGGAATTGTTTTCCTGAGTTCTTGCTCAATAAGCTCATTGTTAGTAGAAATGCTATTGATTTTTTAGTGTTAATTTTGTATCCTGAGATTTGGCTAAATTTTTTTATTATTTCTAGGAGTTTCATAGTGGAGTTAAGACTATTTTTGAATAAACAGTTTATTTTGAAATATGCTATTGTTTATAAAGTATTCAGAAATTTCTAATCATATACTGAAGGACACATATCTACATGACCTAATTTGCATCTTTAGCACAGAAAATTAAATAGAAATTGAGATTATAAAATATGTGAGCTTGCCTAAAAAAGTCTTTTCTCAGATCCCTCCCACACTTCATTTGGAAACAGTGAGAGGTGAGAGATTGCTGAGAAGCAGACCATACCCCGTCTTTGCATTTCTATACCCATGGGTGGGGGTTATACAAAGTGTCACTAAGTTGTTGAAATAGGAAGCTTTGTAAAATAAGGAATTTTTATGTGCTGCACTTTGGAAAAGGAAGCCCACAGAAGCTGTGCTTCCTGGGATAGTGTCCCTGCAGCTCTTTTATTGAAAAACTATTACTAAGGGGTTGATGACCACAGCTACAGATTAGGTCTGGAGGAAAAAAAAAAATCCTCCAGGATGCAACTGTGAAAATCCAGTTTCTGATTACTAGCTTATGACCCTGTGTGAAGTTTAAATTGGGTTGAGCAAGGTGGCCAAATCCTTCTGTTATCAAAATGAAGCATATTGTCAAAAGGAAAAGGCACCAACTGATCTATAGTGGCTGGTCTATTGCTGATTTTATCTTCTTGATAGTAGGACATAATTTATTTCCTCTTCCTGGGATGGAGGTGAAAGATTCTAAGTAAAGGGTAGAAAGGAAAGTACTATTGATAAAAGCACAAAATTAGAAAACAAGTAAAAGATTCCTTAGCATGAAAAGTTTCTCGATAAAAAATTAATATGACATAAATTATATACTAATCAGGTTTAAAGTATGTTACTTTAGCAATCTGTCACATGAGACCATAATTCATATGACTCTGTTTTATAAGGGAAGTGTCACTGGAAACCTAGCTGTCTAACTGAGTATAAGTAACAGCAATCTAAAGAGGCGAATGTTTTAATCAGATTTTGAGGAATAAAAATGATTCTTAACTTCCTTGTTTTCAGTACCGAGTAAGAGTCCCTGGTCCTAAATTATACTTGCAGTGCTTGTACTAAGATTTTAGCTTGAGCTGAAACATGCAGCTTGTCTTTGCTGGAGATACTGTCAGCAAAAATAATGGACAAATGCAAGAGAAACCGTAGATCACTCCACCCACCCCCGCCTTTCATGCTGTACTTAAATAGCCTTTTGTCTTTCTGCTTTGTGCATCCTTGGAGTAGACCAACTATGGATCGGAAATACTTGAAAAAAAGAATCTCCTCTTTACTAAAAATGTATTATAGTGATTGTTCTTTAAACAATAAACAATAATAAATAAATACATATATGGTATTTGCATTGTATTAGATATTATGAGCAATCTAGAGATTATTCAAAGAATATGGGAAATGCATTCTTGATGGGATGTACTCAAATTCAAAGCCATTTTATACAGGGGACTTGAGTACCCTTGGATTTTAGCATTCGTGGAGGTCCTGCAGCCATCGCTTGTGGATATGAAGGGACAATTTTACAGATGAATTGTTTATAATATTGATCTGAAAAATTCCTAGGGATGTATTTTAGAGATATTACAGTGTTGAAGCCTGATATAAAACGTACCTCATATCAATAAAATGAATCATAATTTAAGTTTGTTTTAAGCCATAACATTACACTAAGACTCACAGATTTCAGCAAAAAAAAAAATGTGAATTTCACCATGAGAAGATAGAATCCACACACTGAGGGGTCAAGCCCTTCATAACCTGACACAAATTTACTTTTCCTCTTTAAAACTGTCACTTTCTGTTGTGCCGCCCCACTGTAGGTATGTCTCTCACCTTAATAATCACTGGATGGGTGTATATTTAGGGCAATAATTTTCTGACAGATGAGTAAGAGCAATTCCTCTTTCTCAGGAAATGTCATTTAGGCTCAAGGCAGTTTTGTTCTAACTTTATATCCTCTCTGGTATTCAAAATTAATCTCCCATGTCAGCTGTCTTAGATTGAATTCCATAAGAAACAAACTCTGAGTTGATAATTTACATGAAGGACATTAAAAGTGTGTGGACTTGGGTGAACTCCCACGGGGAGACCTGAGCTGCAACAGAGGGTCAGGGAGACCTCTGCCAGTTCTGTGGGAGCTCTTGAGGGGAGCATCCCTTCAAAGACTCTCACTACGGAGAAAAATGAGATTCCATATGTTTCTGCATCCACCAGCCAGTGGATATGAACTCCTTCAAAAAGGAAATATGACCTTGCATATGTCACTTTTCTCCATCCACAAACAACTCTGCCAAATTGACAGAGGCAACAGCTATCAATCATCAACACTCCTAAGAGCTGGAGGTTGAGTACTAGTTCCTGTAAGGGATATTGGAGTGGCATGCCCCAGCATCCATGGCACCTGCCTCGTCTCTCCAGTTTTCTTGTTGTCTCTCTGATCCATAAATCCAACACACCTTTTCTAGGTACCCAAGCTACTGAATATAAGACAGCTAATGAGTACTGACAACATGTAGATAAATACAAAGGCATTCTGCAATCCAAGAAAAGAAACATACAGAAGAATTGCAGTGTATACATTGATAATGGTAGCCAAAACTTGTTTAGAAATCCTAAAGAAGGAGAATTTTACCTTCTAAATCTTGAATTCGATATGCATGTATTTCAACTTCATGGTATCTTCTTGGCCTGACATAACCTCCCCGTTCTTTCGCTTACTTAGAGTCTCTTGATGGTCTTGACTCAGCTGTAATTATCACAGGTTCTGATCTTGGCATGTGCCAGCCCACCCTCTGATCTTGAACACTGGCTGTGAATTATCCAAGAAGCCCAATGCTGTATGTCATTTACCATTCCCCAAGGCCTCCTGTCACTCCACCTTAATGGTGAATACGCAGGAGCCCACAGGTACTTGAGTGATTTTCATAATCACGGAATGGAGCTCAAAGAGACTTTGGAGAAGATCTTGACTAAGAATCGCAAATAGAAAAAGAAGTGCCAAAAAATGAAATTGGACCTATCTTGAGGTCTGTTAGCTGGCAAGGCAAAGATTCAAGATTGAAGCCAAGTTTATCAATTGCCATCCACTGCCTCACAGTATCTCTCTCAAAGAATAAAATTACTCATGAATCTCAGATTCACAAATTTCTCTGAAATTTAAGGAAATCTTGAAGTATACATTAGGAAGAGATTTCCAAAAATGAAAAATAAATTTAGCCCAGTTGAGTGTTCTTTTAATTACTATTCATTGTTCAATTTTACTAGACCTATATTTGTGTAAAAAAAATTATCTTTTTTTGTAGAGTCACCAAATGTTTAAGTAAAATCTGTGAATATATATACATACACATGAGTATATTTCCTTGTAGACTAACAAACAAACAAATTATTAAAGTCTGTGATAAATTGCATATGTTTATATAATGAGGTATGTTGGAAAAACTGGCAATTTTTTTTAGCACCCCAATCCCAACAGTCTGCCTCCAAAAGGGACCAGGCACTGTGATGAGATAAATTTGACTAGATGAAATAAACCACTGGTTTGATTACTTTTGAAAGTTTGCATGCATGTTTGTGTATTTGTGCTATTTTACTAAATAATTAAGCTTAAACAAGTTAAGCAAATTGAGTAAAACAGGGACCTCTAAACCTGACTGATAATTCGGACAACCCAGAGATATTTTAAAAGATCCCTAGGTGCCAATCTGTGGAAAGCTTCATTGACCAGTCACACGAAGCGCCTTGGTTGTTACCCTCATGCACAGCCAGGTACGGAGGTGCGCTGTTGTAATTCTGATATGACAGAGCTCTGCCCCTCCATGGCATGCGACAGAAGGCATTGGGGGCCTTCCTCTTGGCTCACGCCCCCACCGCTGTTCGCTTCAGGCAGCCCCTTTAGTCACAGGGACTTCTTGGAGAAGACCACGAAGAACAGAGCAGCAGCTACACTTGAAAAATGGCAAACATACAGTTCACACACACATCAGAAGCATCTTGGAAGGTGAGTTAAAGCAAATATCTCATTCTCATACTAAAATACTGTCCACAGCCTTCACAGTGCCACCAACTGTGACCCCTTCTCACTCATCTCTAATCATGGTGCTGAAAATTGCCTAAATAGCTGCTGCGCTTCACCGGCCTCTGTTTATTAGCCTCATTCCCTGTCTTAAGGGAATAGTGCAGATTGAAATGCCTTAAAAGCCATTTGAAGTCATGAGGACATAAATAAAACAGGTATCACAATAAAAGTTTGTGTATCTCTAGCAGATCTGCATGTATATGTGTGCAAACTTAAAAATCTCATGCAGGAAAGTAAACAAATTTGTATTTTTTTAAACTTGCTTCTGTAAGGCTAAGTATTTATTATAATAGCAGACAAAGCCTACTCAAAAATGCAGTTGACATCTTTCCTAACTTCTTTGTTATATTTAATTCAGAATGATTAAGTTCTTTTAGGCAGTACATGGCGAAATTTCCTTAGAGCAAAATCTCTTTTGTCTAACTTTGTTAAATAAGATTTCCCATGTAAAATATCTATCCATTCCATAGTAACAAGGTTGATTTTAAATGGATAAACCCAGAGAAATTGAGTTCCACTCCCTCAGGACTCCATAATTACCAGATAACAGGTGCTGATTGCTTCGAGACAAAAACATGATCTTATTAGTACCTGCTGTTTGGGTAGAGGAAAGATGTGAAGGGTTCTATGCTTTTCGAAATGCTAATTAATTATACATTATTTATTGGAAATACAATGCTCTTCTTGTACCACAGCTAGGAAAGCAGAGGAAGGGTGTGAGAACTTAAACAGCTGAGACAGGCTGAACTGTCGTGAACTTCGCCATCTGTTCTGAATCTAGATTCCTTTGATGGTGTGGCTACATCCCAGGTGTCAGTGTCTTTCCCCTATTCGAAATGTGCTATCAAGATCTAACAACAGCTTAAAGTTTTGTGTATACGGGGAAATAAGAGATAAATAAATAACAAGACATAGCAAATAAATAAATTTCCAGCCCAAAATAAGAGGTTGGTGAGTGAGGTAGCAGCCTGGCATGTGGTGAACTCTGACAAATGCAAGTCCTTTGCATTAGCGCTGTAGAATCGCACTCCTGCTAATGCTGTTCTCCATTATTTTTCTATCATTTGCTGACATTAGTAGCAAAAAGCTAAGATGAAATAGCATTTCTCTATGTGGGAGGTAAGGAGTGGGGACTTCCAATTCCCACACACCTAGTAATTTGCTTTCTGCAGTATGTGAAATGTGCTAGCAGAGAAAACACAACAAATAAAGGTTAAAGAGAAACAATGCTGCTGACTCTAACTTACTCTCATACTGCACTTTTAAGGTATTCATCAATTCTTCTAAATGTGTGAAATAATCAGGTTAATTCAACATTTTAAAAAAAGCAAAAAAAAAATTAACATTTTTCCCGTTGGAAGATGTGCTCTGAATCCTCTTCTTAAATCGGAGAGAGTGCCATAATTACATTGACAAACCAAACACACAGAAAAGAACTCTGTTTCCCCGTGAGAACCAATCTTAAGGGAATGGGAAGTTTTACTTAGTTTCTGTTAGAGTATGCGCTCTTGGAACCCAGCTGTCATGATGTGAGGCTTAGCAAATTCCTCTGCATACATGTTGTAGAACTCTGTTCATGCTAAAGTCACTCTCTGCTCATTTTCCAACATTCGCTGACATTAGTAACAAAAAGCTAAGAAGAAATAGAATCTCTTTATGCTACAGGAGTGAAGAGAAACTCAAGGAGATCCAGGAGAGACTCATGAAGAAAGAAACAAAGGGTCCTAGGTGACTGGCTTCTGCTCAGCTGTAGTCAGCACTCTGAAGTGACTTCCAGCCCTGTGACAGAGCCATGTTGGAAGTCAGTGTCTAGCAAGCCACCTCTCCTGATGCCACGTGGACAGGTGTCACCTGATGGCAGGTGCATGAGCAAAATGAGTTGCTGTGGTGGTTTTTGTTTGTTTGTTGACTGGTTTTCATTTTGTTTTGGTTTGGTTTCCCCCCATTTTTATTTATATATATGATACATAATGTTTACAAAGAACTTGATATTTTGTGCACATATATATCACATCAACATTACAATCCCTTTCCATTTTTCGCTTTGCCCCCTCACCTCCTTATCCTCCCTAACTCCCACTATCACACCCATTTGGTTCTATAGAATGCCTGGATTCTGGGTTTTCCAATCAGAGAAACCATGCAGTACTTAACAAATCTGCTCTTCTATGTCTGACTCACTTCCCCACTCAAATCACCACTCTTCAGCACAGCTTCCCACCTCTAGAATAGGTTGCAGTGGCCATATCTTGTCTCTTCTCTGGGGCCAGCAGAGCCCTTTATTGGGATGATTTACCAAAAGTTCTTTTTTTCTGTATCTTATTGTATTTTTGTTGAGATTCTCTAACATGGCCTCACCAACCAATCTACATAAAAAAGAACTATAACAATGAAATTCATAAGGCTAGAAAATGTGAGGGGATAAAAAGAGAGAGGCTAGATTTCAAATTCCTTAGGTGAGTACTGACAGGTAAATGTACATTCAAGACATTCAGGTTATCATTACATCGATCGGTTTTCTTAGGATAAATAAGTTAATTGCTACATTAAATGAACTTACATCTATATCACAAGAGTAAATTACACACAAATAATAGATATAATTGCATAGTTGTTATTTCAGGATTTTTTAACTTTCATAACTTATATTTCAGTAATTACTAACATTTTCCCAGATTTGGTCTGTCATTTTATCTTTGTATCCATTAAGAAATCCATGCATATATATTTTTAAAGATTTTATACCAATTCTCCGATGTCGAATATAATTATTATGTTTGACAAACTAATAAACTAGTATACCGTTAAAAATAATAACTGTGGGGGAAGCTATGAGAAAGCTGGCAGTATTTTAGTAGGATACCCACCAAAGGATTTAAGTACCAATCTACTTTTTTTGCTACACTTTCTCTTTAGATGCTTCCTTTCTTTCATGTTCTTTGGTGATGCTTGTCTCTCTATCTCTCTCAAAGATTCCTTCAAGTGTTTTCTGCAATGCTGGGTTAGTGGTCACAAATTTCTTTAGAGATTCTTGGCCATGGAAAACTTACTTCTCCTTCAACTTTCAGGGATAATTTTGATGGATACAACACCCTGGGTTGAGACTTGCTGTCTTTTAAAGCTTGAAAGATTTTGCTCCTGGATTTCCTGGCCTTTAAAGTTTGCATTGAGAAATCTCTAGCAATCTGAATAGGTTTACTTTTGTAGAATATTTCTGAGGTTTTGATTATGATATGTTGTGGAAAGTCTTATTGCTGACTGAGGTTTATTTGGTGTTCTACAAGCTTCTTGTACATGTAAATTAACTTCTTTTCCTGGACTTGGGGAATTTTCCTGTATGATTTCAGTAAATAAATTCTTTGTACTTTTGGTGCTGTCTTCTGCTCCTTCTCCCACATGCACAAGTCTGAGATGGGTTCTCTTTGAGCCATCCATCAGCTGTTGTATCCAGCTAATTTACTCATTTCTAATTTTGGAGCTATGTCTAATTATGGATTTGTTTCCTCAGCCTTGTCTTCAAGGTCTGAAATTCTGTCCTCAAAGTATTCAAGTCAGCTTCCCCTGCTTTCAGTTGTATTTTTCATACCCTGAATTTTAGCTAGATTTCTTTTCAAAATTTCATGAGACCTGAAATAGTGGCACTCATACGGAAGGAATTCAAAAAGCAAAGCAATGAGTCAGCTATCCAGTTCGAGCAAGATATCCTCAAAGAAATGCAAGCAATGATCAGAGGGCTTATAGAGGAATGTACTAAACAAATAGTGGTCCTTATGGATACAAAGCTCACAGAGCATAGAAAAGCCACAAATAAAAAGTCAGCTGAGGTAAATAAGGAAGTGCAAAATATAAAGGAACATTTTGATAGAGAAATATTTTGTTTTGCTTAGAGACAGGGTCTTGTTCTGTAATACAGTCTGTGATTGGTTCAAGCTATTAATTTTGAGGTGGATTTTAATAGTAATATATGGATAATATATATATATATATTTGTTTAGTTATATGCTAATATATGATATTAAGCTGAAATATTTTCTAAAAGAAAAAGAGGTTTTAGAGTCATGAGTCATTGCATTACAATATTTTCTTAGTGTGTCAGCCTCACTAACTTAAATCAGAATGATGTGAAGTGTAAAAAATGGCAATCGATTACACAATGCCAAACTTACTGAGTCAGAAACATGTCGCTGGTGATTCAGATACACACATTTTAACAAGTTGCCTGTCTTAGTTACTTTTTCATTGCTGGGGCACATATTCAACAGCCACTAGTTAAGGAAGATAAAGTTTATTTTAGCTCACAGATCAAAGGTATCAGTCCATTTATAACCAGCCAAAAATGGCAGAAAGCCAGACATGGAGGAAAGGTGTTCCTGGGGGGTTGGGGGGAGGGGGGGGGCATCCAGAGACCAGAGAGCAGAAAGAAAATGTCCTTTCAGGACAGATTTGTAATGAACTGTCCCTTCCAACCAGGTCCCTCCTTTAACTCTGCAGACTACTGTCAATGGATTAATCCAATTGACACGGTGCCCCATAATCCAAACCTATGAAGCTTCTGGCGGACATGGCAAATTCAGAGCGTAACACTGCCCACATGGTTCTTGTGCAGTTTAATTTTTGACTCTCAACATTTTAACTGCCCGGAAAAGACTAACTGAGAGTACTTGGGCCCATGGGTGATATATGTCACTACCGGAAAAGATAAAAAGCTGAATGAAGTGAGAAAATGCTCCAAGCAGACCAGATAGAAAGATTAATGTAGTATGTGTGTTCTATATGGAAAATGAGGGAAGAAAGACAAAAAACAAATGTCTACTTTTACATAGGCATTTAAAAATAAGAGATATATAAGACCAGGTATATTGCAAAACACGAATAGCATATTTATTTATCAAACTGCTACACATTAGCAGGAGATTCAAGTCCTACAATGTTTTAAAATTTTAATGAGAATAAATTGCATTGGAGGCAAGACAAATGAAGCTGAACTTTTACTCTTGGAGATAGATAGATATGAACAACAGATTTAATAGAGGGGAAGATAAAAACAAAATCATTTAAAGCTAGAACTGCTTGTCCTCTTTATGTAAATACTCTTTTTATTCATTAAAAATATTTGTGCATAAATGACTCCTAAAAGATGTTCTTCTCATCTTTTTTCACAAAATGAAAGAGGGAGGAAAAAATGCCATATCTGCTTCAAATTGATTTAGAAATGAAATGGGACAAGAATAAACTGAAAAGGTAGTCACCATGTTTCAATTACTAAAAGCTGAATCATCCATCAGTGGAGAAGAAAGAATTCTATTGCAGATATGTATTTTAATTCTATTGTCAATACATATTTGAATCTTAAATGCAAGTAGCCTCTGAAAGGCAAAGATAAGAAGGGATATAAGATGCACCACAGAGCATAGAAAAATTTAAATAAGCTTTTGAAAGGCAATATTATCTTTGCTTTTATTTTTGCTTTTTATGTTGATTTTAAGTCATCTAGTGTAATATTTTCAGTTGTCAACTGATGTGTTGGTGGCCAGTTGTCAGGTAGTATCTAAAATTTTTATGCAATTATTACTGGTTTCTTTCATTAACAAATGAAAAAATCCAGATTTTTTACCTTCGTAGTCAATAAACTGAAGCACATGAGGCTTAAACCTGAGGTTTTACTGTAAACTCAAGTGTTGGTCTAAAGACTACATAACAACAAAAGAATAATCAGAAAATAAACGTAGGCAAATAATATACATCCCTGTGCATTATAAAGGTTGGATTAACATGATTTGCCTTAAATCTTCCGAAGTTAAATTAGTCCCTTTTGTTTCTCAGCCTCGATCATCAGCTTTTTTCTTTCTAATGTATACTCACCCTCGTGGCTTCATTCCAGAGCTGTATGTCCAACTACAAAAGCACCTGCAAGCACGACAATAAAAGTAGTTGAAAACCTTGTGTTGAAAAAAAGACAACAAACTCCCACTTGACCATCCCATCTGAAATAAGTATTGCAATATCATATACACACATCGCTCCTTGACCTTTTGGCCAAGATCAAGTATAGATTGAACATAACACATGATGTCATATGAGTGTAAAATATAAAAAGATGTAAAGATCTCTTAGATGTAATCCTGGCTTCCATTGCATGTGTTGAAGCTTTTTATGTGGCATCGTGTCAATCCAGCTCTTTATCTTCATGTTTCACTTTTAGTAAAACCAAAAGACAAAGCAGTGATCAATAGTTGCTCTTGTCGAGTACCTGGAACTGCAAGGTTTTCTGTCACTCAGAAAACCAACGAAGTCAGCAACATGGGTCCGATTATCTCGTGATGGAGTAGTAAAGGGACCTTTCTCTGCATCTGCCCTTAGCTCTGGCTCATATGGCCCAATGTCCTTGAGATGAAAGCAAAGTTGGAGATGAGTCTGGCATGAACCAGTGTCTAAAAGTGATCATGATATAGGACTTAAGCTGGGCTGAGTGGCTTGTAATCCCAGCACTCTGGAAGGTCAAAGCAGGAGGGCCGCAGGATAAAGCTCAGGTCAGGCAATTTAGCAAGACCTTGTCTCAAAATCAAATATAGGTGCTGGAGTAATGGCTTAGCAGTTAAAGCACTTGCCTAGCAAGCATTTAGGTAAGCAGTAAGTACCTGAGTTCACCTCCCCACCATCACATGTATGCCATGTATGGTGGCACACACCTGAAATCCAGCGCATGGGAGGCTGAGACAGGAGGACTGGAGGACTGTTATGAGCCCAAGGCCAGCCTTGGCTCCATAGGGAGTCCAGGACCAGCCTGGGCTACAGAGCAAGAACCTGTCTTGAGAAAAAAAAATCAAGCATAACAGTTAACTGGGGATATAGCTCAGTATGAAGGCCCTAGACTCAATCTCCAGCACTTCACCACCCTCCACACGTGCATGCATTCTTGCTTGCACACTCACATGCATGCATACGTGCACACACACCGAAAAGAAAACAAAAAGAAAAGGAAGGAAAAAACCGCAAATCAACAGGACTTGGAAGCAAGCATAGGAACGTAAGCAGCATTTTGGTGCATTCAGGGAGGTAAAGACAGAAGCATCCAGAAGATGAGTAAAGCCTAAACTTTTTAATAAACTAAAAATAGGCTTGCTTGCAAAGTCGAAGTGTGACGAGTGCATTTATTATTAAAGCAAGTGAATGCACCTTCTGTTCAGTCCACTCTCAGAAGAACTGAGGCCCAGAGTTCTCCCTGCGTTTGACGTTCCCTCAAGATTTCACTATTTGTTTTCTAAGAAAGCACTAGCAAAGCTTCCCCAGTATTAGGACCTTGCAAATGACATTGTGCACAATGAAGCGGCATTTATTTTTGATGAATGCTACCTTCTTTTACTCTTCACAAACTTACAATTTATTTAAGATGTTTGATGTAACTTGATTATATACATCTCTGTGAAGTAAGAAAGGCAACACCATCTCAACTCACAGTTAAAACACTACTTCTTAATTCTTTTCAATCAGTGATTAATTTAATAATGATCACAACTGCTGGCTTACACAGTGATAATAACACAGAGGCAGAGTGAACCCTGCAACAATTGATGTCAGGGAACAAAGAATTTTTCCTATGCCTAAAAATTCTAATAATATTTAAAGTTATCTTAAAATAATTTTAATTGCTTGGCAATTTTTTTATTCTGAATGTAAAAATAATGTCCTTGGCTTTGTATTATAAAGCCCAAACATCATGACAGTTTTAGTGACCAGAGGATGGCCTCTTCATACAAATGCTACAGCTAAGCACTTTCTGTTTTCCCATCTAGGTACCTATTTGTAACATGGTAATTTTTGGACTAGCTAGTGAGGTACACCATCCAACAATATTCACACTATTTTTCCAATTCAGTATGCTCTGGGATTAATGAGGAGCAAAAGACCCCAAGCTAGTTCACTTTTCCTTTCATGCCAGATAAAATCAAAATTTACAAAAGCAATTTGTTTTAATTATATATGATCCCATATAACCCTATACAAAGAAAATACTGTCATAAGCAGCTTGAGGATGCCTGGGGAGAGGCCGGGGTGTCAGGAAACCTCCAACTTCATTGAAGTTGGTTTGGCTGTGTAGTCAGAGTTTATTAAATGTCCACTCTGCCTAAGACAGATCTTCATGCTGCTAAGAATGGTGAAAGTAAGGACAATTTCTCCCAAGTCTTAAAAACTTGGCAGGAAAGTAAAATTTTTACAGAGAAAGTAGTTAAGCCCTAGGATATTGAAGGGGGCAAAGGCATCAGTCCGTATGGGGAAGCACTAATCCTCGTGCCTTTCTGACCACCAGAGGACACAGCTGGGACCCTCGAGAAGAAACGTAATTAGACACGGAAAAGTGGAGTAGAGTTAGGACAATTCTCAAGTTATCCCATAACTGTCTTGTGTGATGTGTAAATGCTATTCTGCTTTCAAGTGTCTGCGTAAAATTTCAAATAGAGAAAATACATCCTTCACATAGAGCAGATGATAGCACTGGATGTCCAGGATGTTGACAAAGTGTGTGAAACAATTACTGGACATAAGAACCAGGAATAATGTTATGTATTTATTTTACTTTACATGAAATAACTGGGCATCACATCATTTAGTATTTGAGAAGCTAGTTTCCAATCATTCAAGTGAAAAATAAGCATACTCAGAGCTCTTCTGCTAGAACCAGAAAACAGTAGCTTTTTCCTGGAAGTTACTGGGAAAAATTAGATTCTTCGAATGGAAAAAAAAAACAACAACATGGATATCTAAGAAAGAAATATCCATACACACAGCAGTCTTCTCCCATCACAAGCCTCCTGAGTACGACGACTGCTGGAAACCGACCCCACACGTGAGCACTACGGAACATAAACAGTTTTGAGGCAGTTTTGTTCTCGTGTTAATACAACCCAACTCACATCTGATAGCAGAAATAGGGCTGTGACATGGCTCCTGTGCTGTATTGTTTATTCTATTCCTTTTCACCTTCTTCTCCTCATTTGTCATCAAATCTTTCTCTTTTTTATGTATACCTCTGTTGGCTTTTAAAATCAACCTTAAACATTGTGCCTGGCTCACTATTCTTGTTAAACATGTTAAGGTGGTGTTTTTTGCCTCTGTTTTAAGAAATAGACTTTCACACCACCAGCGTGTATAAAATACCTAGGGACTAGCTGAGCCTCTTTCAAAAAGAGTAAGATTTCCTATAAAGCCTCTTATAAATTATACAAAAGATAAAAATACTAGTATCTGAAGTATTGATATCCTATCTCTTAAAATTATAAATAAAAAAATCTTTTTTAGAGATCTTATTTTAAAAACCTGGTAGGAATCACATAAATATAATGAGCTGTGGGTTTTGAACTAGAATATTGAAGGTATTTATGCAAATTCTCCATCACACCCAGGAGTCATATTTATTTTCAGTATTTTCCCTTTAGATTGTGAACTGGATTGACAATAAGGGTGAACTTCATTTTCATGTTTCTGTCTTAACACTTGCATCCTCTCTCCATAGCATTGCTCCTAGTAGGCACGCAGTGCATATTTTTAAATAGATGAATGGCTTTCTGAAGTATTAGCCAAGCTCTATTATTATAGTTAGCAGAAAAAATATTTCTGGAATATAACTTTCCTAACCCACATTAGACTTCAGTTGCTAGTTTCGCATGGATAATGCAGATTTAAAAAGAATATTGATTTATTTAGTAGCCCGACTACATACTGGCTGCTCACAATGTATATACCATTATTTAACATAATCTGCCCTGTTCCACTCTAGACATACCACAAGGCTCTCCAAGAAATCAATTCTGAATTGGAAAATGTGGTCTTACCCTTTCTCTAGGGCTTGAGTTATTTAAATCTGCAAAGGTAGAGAGAAAGCAATCAATGAGGGGGAAAAAAGAGGAAATCAAAGAGGAAAAAAAGATTATCTTTCTTCTGTATCCTGTCCTTTCACTCTGTTCTCAACATATAGTGTGTGTTTAAAACTTCTTTCTGTGAAGAGTCTTCAGGAGGGTCAGAATTGCCGGAGAGAAGCAGATTGATAGTATCTCTGCTGTCCTGGTGCTGACCAACCTTTCAGGATAAATAAGGTTCCACAAGTAAATGTTATGTTTCTAAGCAAAGAAAATTCTACTGGGTTGATTTCTATAATCATTTGAGTAGTCTTATTTTCAGTCTCCATCTCTGTGTTAAAAAGTTGGCAACTCAGCCGACTTGTGTTAGTCAGATTTCCATTTCTGTGACAAAATACCAAGAAAATAATGTGGAGAGGAGAAAGACTGCTGTGTCTCATGATTTTAGAGGGTTCATTCCATGCATAGTTGGCTCCATTGCAGTGAGCCTAAGGTGAGGCCAAATAGCATGGCAATCATCTCATGGCAGCTGGGAGCAGAGAGAGTGAAAAGAGACAGGAGAAAAAAGAGCAAAAAACAGGACTATCTCCTAAAGTCACATCCTGATGATTCACTCCTTTCGACTTGGTCCCAACCTAATTCCATCATCTCCAAATACCATTAAAATATGACCTTCTCCATGGATTAATACCTTGAGGAACTCAGTGATCGTAAGCCAATCAGTTCAAAACAAATCAGCTCTTCAACACAATAGGAGACTTTTGAAGGAACATTTTACTGTAACTCTCTTCCTCACACCTGAGAAAAATACAACTATGGCAAAAGAAAAAAATGAGAAGATAGGGAGAAAGATGGAGAGATTAAAAAAAGAAAGAAATTAAATATATGACTTAGTGAGAACATTTGAAAAAAAGAATAACATGAAAGTGTATGAACAGGACTTCATCATCATAGCACCTCAAGGACAGTGATGTGTATGTTTTCTTTCTTCTTTATTTCTTCCTTTTAGGGTACTGGACATAGAGCCCATGGCCTTCACAGTGAACCATATCCACAGCTCATTTTGTACTTTTGAGACAGGGTCTAAGTTGTAAAGACATATTTTCTTGTGCTATTTTTTCTTTTTTCTTTTTTTTCCTTCTTTTTTTTTTTTGCATTATTCTCATGGACTTTCAAATTAAAGAGACCCACTAGAGAGTTTACTTATCTACTATTATCAGGCACTTGCGGTCAGTAGCAAATAGGTCTCCCCTAAAAGGAAGGCATCTCGAGCCCTGTTAATATACTCCCTCATACAAAACTCGGACTTTGCAGGTATGGTTGTGATTAAGGTTCATGTTATCTGAAGGAGACCAATATAATTCTAGATCCTTAAAACTGAGAGACAAAGGCGTAAGAATGGGTGACTCAGGGAGATGAGGCTTAAGAATTCAACCAGCCACCTTTGCAGGCTTTGAAGATAGTTGATGGCCTGGAGCTAAGGAATGCAGCCTCAGGAACTCTAGAGCTCCAGAAGGAATACAGCTCTGGAAGCACACTGGTTTTAGCCTACAGGGATCTATATTGGACTTTTGACTTCCAGAACTAAGGTAGCATGTTTGTGGTCTTTCTTATATGGCAAGATTTATGATGATCCACAACACTAGGAAATTAACACAGTGCACTTTGTTTCCTACTACAAGACGGAGCAGCCCACATTGTGGCTCCCTCCTCCTCCACCAGTACTTATGCAGTTCACGGTCTTTGCTCTCTGTGCAAATGAAATGCTACCCAAGAAGAGAGAAACCTTGAAGTCCAGCTCATTACTCAGTGGAGGTGCAGAACTTGATGAAAAAGGTCCTAAGACCTATAACTAAGGAATGGTATGAGGTCCTCTGCAACTATGATTAAAGGTCATTTGCATGCCAAATTAATACTGTGGTAACAGTGAGTGCCAAAGCACGCATTGAACCATGAACTTAAATGCCCTGAGCATGCAAAATCATTGCCCTGCTTGATAGGACAGAGCACCTTTGGCTTTAAAGAGCTTTTTGCAACTCAACATGTTTGCATTTCTCCCTTGAGATATTAAACACAGTGATTCCATCATTTATAGAAGGAGTGAATGGGAAACTCCTGGAAATGATAGATTGTTATACTGAATATAAAGCCAGAGTATCTACAAAGTAACTCTCAAGAAACCACCTGTGCCATGTGCAGGAAAAACATGTTTTCCTGGAGGTGACAGAGATTTCAGATGCCTTTCAGAAAATGTCAAATTAACTCCTTATATCCAGAACTACTTATATCTGGGACTCTTGCTTAATTTTTAGGTTAGCACTTACAACAAAATCTAAAATCAAATTTTTAAAAAGTGGGTTTTTTTTCAGCAACGATAGAGGGAACTTTTGCTTGATTAAAACCAAAAAGGAAGAAGGTCATCTCTTCATTCTCCTCATCAGACCCTATTTTAATTCCCTTTGTCTTCAATACAATCAAAAAGTCATAGCTGGATCTTAGTGAGAACAGTTTGTTTTTCTTGTCCTATATTAGTTTTTTCTACCCAGAGTGCTGATACATGAGAGTAACATACAATTTTCTTGAAGTCCAGCAGAAGAAATGTTGAGGCAAAAGATGATAACCAAAAAGAATTGATACACAGAATGTGGCATTTATACACAATGGAATACTATGCATCAATAAAGTCCAATAGTGTGGAGCCTTTTGCAGGCAAATAGAAGTAACTAGAGAACATCATGCTTAGTGAAGTGAGTCGGAAGCAGAAGGTGAAACATCGAATGGTCTCTCTGATATGAGAGACCCAGATCACGACACCTATGGAACTTAAGACAAAAGACAAAGTGAAAGAGGGGAGTAGGGTGGGGGTTGAGGAAGGGAGGGGTGGGTAGAGGGAAGGATAAAAGGAGAGTGGGAAAGCCCTTTTCACCTTGACAAGATACGTATGTGCACAAAATGCTCAACTCCGTTGTAAACCTTGAATTTTGTGCGTATACATATCAATAAAATGTGGGGAAAAAAAGAATTGATAGAGGAACTTGTTTAATTTTATTGACTCCTCATTCGGCTGCTTTATGGACATCGGGTACTTCTAAGATAATGGAAAGCAGAAGCGCTAAGCCCTGACAGTGGATGAGTCCCTCCACCCTTCGACCGACCAAATGTGAGTCCTGTCTGGGAACTCCACCATTCACAGAGAGTGACAAAAGGGGTCAGAAAGGGACTGGAAATTGTCTAAGTGACCAATGTAGCATTTCTATTTATTGTCTTGGCTTATCACAAGGATCCAGAGGATGTGAAATAAAATCAAAAAGGAAAAAAGTTTTAGACAGACATTGACATAATAGGCCACGCAGACCTGCAGACTGCTGACCCTGCACAACGCCCTGGCAGGCGGCCCTGGGGGTGAGAGGAAGCTGGCCCTATTGCAGCAAGGCTTGGACCGTGTATTAGAGGAGAATAGAAAAGGGCAGCTTGAAGAAGAGACAGGCTTGTTCACATCAATTCCTCAAATTCACTGCGTGCCCAGCGTGATACCAGATTCAATATCATCTGACATTAAATACATCATTTAACGTTTTCTGTGTTCCATTATTTGATTTAACAAAAATGCACCTGTATTATGATTCTTCGCTACACACAACTAACAAAATTCCTCAGTCCTTTAACATATAAAGTCAGCAGGTCAAACACTCAAGATTTGATTGTTATCCATAAGATAGAAAAATCCCACTCTGTACTGGAGCTTTTAAGTGTTCGCATATAATAACACAACTCTGAATGAAGACCAAAAGCACTTACATGCCACGGCAAGGACAGGACAAGTGGCCCGTGTGCATTCAGTCCAATAAGTGATGAATGTGTAATAGAGAAGTATGAGCGAGAGGAACTTTGACAGATGAATTTTCATAGAAATCGATGATGAGAGGATGAGAGCAAGATTTATCAAAAACATAAGAAGTACAACCAGATGTTCAAGTTTTCCATTTTTAGAAATGAAAAGTTGATTCATTTTATCTTTTTAAATGTATGTTTTAAAAGCTAGTATCATTCTTATGCTTTCAGGACCTATGGTAATCTTTAAGTCTGTTTCAGTATACATAGATGATGAAATGATAATGTCCATGTTGAAATGGCAGATTCATATAAAGGAGTATAATTTTTTATCTTTATTCAATATTGAAAAGAAGTTCAATTCCCATGGCATTTTCTTTGTTCGGTATCTTATTTTAAAACTTTAAGTAAAAAAAAATCGCTTAATGGAATGACTCCAGATTCATTTACAAAAATTGAAAAAGTGCTGGCGATATGGCTGAGGAGTTAAAGCACTTGTCTGGCAAGCACTAGGCCCAGCGTTTGATTCCCCAGCACCAGATAAACTGGGTGTGCTTGAATATATCTATAATCACAGCACTCTGGAGGCTGAGGCAGGAGAATTGCTATGAGTTGAAGGCCGTGGAGGGAAACATAGTGAGTTTAGAATTTGGTTAGACTACAGAAAGAGACCTGTCTCAAAGGAATAAATGACTAATAAATAAAATTAAATAGAGAATCCTTTCCCTAATCCTGTCCCCTTTACAAATCAGAATAGAAGGATTATGCCGTACTTCAAAAAATGGATCTACAATACAATATGATAAATGTTTTCTCTAAAATGACTTAGCTCACACAATTCCAGTGTGCAACCAGGTATAACATTATCAAATTTTGAAGAAATAAATTTTGAGGAGGTGTGAGGGGAAAAGGAATTCATTATCTAACATATTACAGTAAAGTCCACCAGTGACCTCTGATTTGTAGGAGTTTTTCATGTGTTGTTAAAAATCTGTACTAGACTGTTAAGGAAGTACTAGAGAGCCAACTTTGAGCTACGAGCTCGCCAAACAGATTTTGGTGTAGATTTTGTCTTTACCAAATAAATTTAAAAGAACACATAACAGTTAAAGTTTGAATGGAGAGGACTGTCATTGCTATTCCGCGCCTGGTTGTTGCTGTTTACATTCCTTTGTTGAGCCTACATCTTCATATGCTTATTTATAAAGTAAATGTTCAACACTTCTGCTTCAGGGTCAAGACAGAATCAGAAGCCATTCATACAGGCAATTGACTTGTTTGTTTTCTGCTGTCTTTTTCCGTGACTATATCTACTGCCTCATCTTGATTTATAAACAAAACCTGAAAAACCTACAAAATAAATATTTTGTGGTTTATTTGGAAAGAATACAGAAATTATTGCTATTATTTTTGGTGAAGAAAATCAATTTTGTATAGTTTATTTCAATCTACATAAAATGTAAACTTTGTTTAAAAAGAAATAGAAGGATAACTCGAACTTTTTCCACTAATCCCAGTACTAAACATATATTTCCAGAAATCACAATAGCTAAAACCCCACACCTACAGAGACAGTGTTTGAGGCCTAGGTAGTTGCAGTAGATGTTGGTTTTCACGGGGCTGATTTCAGTAACACAAAGAAAACTCAGCTCTGTGGAGGAAAGGGCAAAGGAGAAGGCAATCTTTAATAGCTTTGCTCTCTTCGTGCTTTGAAAAAAAATCACTGTTGCACTTGACATTTGTTGCCATTTTGTTTATTTTGAATTGTGGAGCCAGACTGTGTCTCCGTGTTGAAGGGAGAAGGAGTGACCTCAGAAATGTCAGAATTATTACCGATGGCAGCTCTGAGCTTGGGTAGATGGGCAAGAATATTTTATCAATCTGTTTTAACGCTGACTGAAAGATAAGAAGCTGAAAAAACAATGAGACACTATTTAAAAATTGGAAGAGCTACAATATATGCTATGAAAGGCATGGCTTCTCTTCAGACATGGCCGGCTGGTGGTATGGCAGAAGCAGATGCTCACAAAATGAGGAAGGTGTGCAGGCGGACCTAAATGTAATCCTGCCTCTGTTCTCTGTCCTTCCTCCTTGTGACCTTAGGCGTGGTCCACAACTTGATAGTCAAATTTTGCAACTAGAAAGTGAAACACATCTGCCTACATGCAGAGAACATTGAGAAGATTTATCAGGCTTTCTGCACAGCACCAGGCTCCTCAGATGTCACTGTGCCTGCCCTCCCTTGCTTCTATTTTATTTTATCATTGCAAAGAATTTACACTAATGGGCAATTGAGAATGAGGTCAAGGTAGTTGAGAGAGACTGACCCCGGCCCACAGCTGTCACCAAGAGAGCTTCTCATTCATTATCAGGAGCCTCTCATTCACTCTCAATCACTATTTTTTCCTGATGAGTGTGCTTCTGGTCAGACACTGGAGAAATGTCAACTCTCAGTGGTACTTCCCCTACCTTTCCTTGCCTATGGATTTAAGGTCAGTACTGTACAAGGTGATGGTGCCAGATGAATTGCTTTCTCTGATGCTGGGTGGCCTCAGTTCAGCTGCTTGACTTCAGGTCACAAGTAGTGAGTGGGAATAGCATGATGTAACATAAATATTCTCCACATTCTGCAGTGACACTCACTCATGTCTTACATATGGATCGTAGCCAATCCACATACCTGACACATGGGTCTAGATTCTTCTACCGTATAGACTTTCCTCCACGATAACACTGAAACGTGCAGGAATGGGGCCAGTAGCCTGGCCTCACTTCAGGATACACAGGAGGCATTAAACTGAGTGTTCATTTGAGCCCTAAGATTGACTTGTTGTGACAAAATCATCTGTTCATCACAGCTGCCCAGGAAAGTCTATGTAAAAGAATCGGACTCAGCATGAATATGTGTCTTCATCAGTGATCAGTATCCATCTGCTACTGGAACTGGGTGAAAGAGATGTGTGTGGAAGAACATAAAGTAGAGTTGAAACTTCATTTTCTAGGAATTCTCAAAATTCTGCCTTAACTCAAAAATTTCTGCTCCTTCCTGAGTGCAGCCACAAAGCAGTCACTCCTGAGAAGTCATTTGTCATTATTCAACAACTGGCCTTATCTATTACAAACAGCATAGTGTCATGAGTGCTTATTATTTGATCATCCAAAGACAATCCGAATCCCTGGTCAATGCAAAGGGAGGTTCCAATGTCTAATATCAGCACTGTTAATTTTGAATGTCAGCATAGATATTCGTGCACCGATGCTACCTGGTCTGTCACAATCTTATTGTTCTGGAGATCCAGGAGTTTACATTAATTACATCAGTGGAAATCATTGAAAGCCAAGATCAGCTCTGTTAGTTTTTCCATCACTTCTAGCAGTCAACCCCATCAGGCAAGCACATATACTAGAATCCCAAAGAAAATAAAATATACTGTTCCAGAGAGAAATCACAGGACTCTGAAATCTATTCAGACTTTTAAAGGCAAAAACTTGCCTACCTCTACCCCTCTGCCTTTAGCTATTGATCCCTTGCCAGATACGTGTATTCATGATCAGTTAAAAATAGTGTCCCATGGAGAATTCAATGAAAGAATCTATGGAAAGACCCCATCTGCCCATCTATTGTCTCCTTGTCAAGAGGAGAAGTAAGGATGCACATCTGGGCAGTGAGCACCAGGTGTGAAATAGAACTGTTATCCAAAATCAATATCTTCTTATCAACTTCAGGCTTGTAGTATTAGCACAGATGAGCCACAGTTTAAACAAAACAGGGTTCCTGGAGACCACACACTGGTCAGAATCATTAAAAAAAGATTAAAGGCCGTATTTTAAATTTATTATTTTTCTTGTGAATATACATGAAGGCCCCTCAGACTTTTCTGATCATGATTCTATTAAGCTATTGCATAATTTAATAGCTGGATAACAATGATTTTATTTCTTTTGAACTCATCCTAAACTCTGCAGTGGCAACATTACTGTGAGCATGTCTACTTGACACTCGTCTCAGGAACTGTGTTAGATGTAGCCGAGGTATGACCTTGGGACATGAATATCTGTGTCTTTTTGACTGAAGAGATCTGTATTGGAAACACCCATGGTTCCCCACATAGCCCATTTCTCTCAAACCCAAAAATGTTTACATATATTTAAACTCAGAATTCTTTGTGTGTTTTTGTTTATGAAGTCAACCAAAAATCCTTTATTAGTTTTTAAGCCTCATAAAACAAAGTACCAGAGACAAGGTGGCTTAAACATAAAAAATCATATTTTTGAATGCTGAAAATTTGAGATTCAGCAGTTGTCAGGATTTACTGTGAGAAATAGTTTCTTCCATGCCTTTTCTTCCAGCTTCTGGTGGCTTGCCAGTGATCATGGGAATTCCTTGATTTATAGAAGAATCACCCCATCTCCTCCTTCTGTTCACCTGGTACTTTCCTCTGTGTGTGTGTGTTAGTCTCCGTATACCAAAAAGTCCTTTTGTATAAGGACATTAGTTGCATTGGATTAGAGCTCCCCCAAATGACTTCAGTCAATCTGATATTATACAAAAATTTGATTCCAAAATCAGATCATCTGCACAAATTCTATGGTTAGGACTTCAACATCTTTTGAAAGAACTTATTATCAACTGGTAACAAATCTCCATTATAAAACATAGGGTGAGGCATCTTACTTTGCAGTAGTGAAAGGCCAAGAGTCCTCTTTCCTTCCTCTTGGTTTAATCTCTCTCTCTCTCTCTCTCTCTCTCTCTCTCTCTCTCTCTCTCTCTCTCTCCCTCCCTCCCTCCCTCTCCCTCCCTCCCTCTCCCTCCTTCCCTCAATCCCTCCCTCTCTCCTTCCCATCCTCCTCTCCCTTTCTCATTCTTGGTATTCTCTTGGTATTTTAAAACCTTATATTTATCAATTTAATATCAATTCAGTCTTAAACAAACTAGTCCTGTGACTTAGATTCATCATCAACAACAGACCCTGATTGGGAGCAATGGAAGACTGTCAATCCCCCAAGAAAAACTGGAACAAAACTGCCTCGCAGTATCACCTCTGGATTCTAAATGTCTCAATTAGGAGCATGAGCTGTTTTCTGTCAAACCTTCACCCATCGACTGTGATGAAGCACTGTTGGCACTTGCTGGTGCGAGCCAACCTTCCCATTAGCCATGGCACAGACCCTCAAAATCACAATGACATGCACAAGCCAGCCAAGAACTGATTTGCCCACTGGCCGTCTTCTTTCTTTTTGCTACCAGACCTAGTGCTCATCAAATCAGAGCCAGAAAGTCAATTGCAAATCTCTTTCATTGTTATATTCTGAAGGCCTCCAGTTACCCAATTGCCTGTTGAACTCATAGAATTCGTCCATTTTGCAACCCTAAGACAATGAGCCGTGACATAGCTCAGTTTAAGGAAATAAAGGACAGATGAGGACTCTGGCTAGCCCAAGAAGAGCTTTTCACTCTCAGTGGGCTCTTCTCCAGTCACTGCCCTCCATCATAGCCAAAACTTGTGTTTGTAATGCTCTTTAAGTGCATTAGCCGATAGTAACGCTTTGAGAAGAGCATTGAGCCAGAACCCCAGATTCCCAGAATGCAGTCACAAGCCCTTTACCTAACATTTTGCAATACATTCTACTCATACTGTGGATAAACATAATATCCTATAAATTCTGCCCTAATGAGACTTACGTGTTCCTTTAGAAAAAAAATGCAATAAAAGTTGCAGAGGTTATAGGGAAAATGGAACAGGGAAACAACACTCAAAAATGTTATCGGTGACATTCAAAAAATAGAAAACTATTAAAATGATCAAGTGCATAATGGAAGGGTTACATTTTATGAATTCTTAAAAGTTTTCTGAAGTTTTATAGAAAATCATAATTCTACATGTGCATAGGTATGGCTCCTAATACATATGATACATGCTTGAGATGTGTGGTTGGGAACGTTTTGTGCATTCCTACAACGCTTGGTTCAGATGGGTTCAGGTTTGTGTGTGTGTGTGTGTGTGTGTGTGTGTGTGTGTGTGCGCGTGGTCACATATCGGTTCTCATGAACAAAATTATGCATCAACAAATGCAATTTTTTCTCATTTTCAAGCTGTTCTCTGGCATTTCTATACATGTTGTGTTCTGATTGCTTCCTAATAGATCAAGCATATTGAGACAAATTCACATTTTTGAAGCCTTCTAACAAAACTGGTAGTACATGCAAATGCATCATCAAATTATACAGAAAGCCAGGCCAGCTTCTCCAAGCACTTCCATCGTCTGTCCCCAGAATATTCCTTCCCATATTAATTGCCAACTCTTCCTCTGTGGCTTGTCAGCACCCACCATCCCTACATCATGCTAAGGCCAGAAAGCAACATCTCTGGGTGATGCACTGTGACTTACTGTAGGCTCTGCAAACATCCTTGAGGTTGAAAGCCAGATTTGGGAGATGAGTTAATATATGATCTGGCTACGAAGCTGGAGGGAGAACAGCTTCATCAAGCTGTTTGGGGGAAGTGGCTCAAAATTTATGTGTTCCAGATACACAAAAATCCAGCACGCAGGTAACCTCATGGCTCATGGCTCGTGTCACACTAAGCACTAAGCTGCTTTCCGAGCACCTTAGTTAACATTTTATTCCATATAAACACAAAGAAAGCTGATTATTTGGGGGCTATTAGGAATAGAAAGCCCAAATTTGTTCAGATGTATACTAGCCACAGACCCAGATACAAAGATCTCTGGAAAGAATTGAGAGCATAGTGATGGTATCTGGGAACCAGATCAACTATAACAAGTGCCAGCATGGGATTCACTGGGCTATCCCCACCTTCCTCCGTCACTCCCCCCCAAAAAATTGCTTCAGATCTTTTTCTCAACTACTTTCTTCCTTGAAAGTACCTGGGGCCTCAGCCACCCTGTATCTTCATCCTCCTTTCTTACCTACAACAAAGGAGTGTCTCTTCTTTGGTGGACTGTGTACTTTGCTGTGGCTTAACAAAGTAGAATGTGTATTTCTCTTGGCCTTTTCAGAAGGGGTGATAGATCCATCCCATCTCCCATCATATATTGACAACTTGGTCAAAGCTCCGTTGCCACAGCTGAGCTGCTAGGATTTCATTTCTTCTTGTCTCACTGTTAACTTATGCTCGGTCCAGTCCGCGTTTTCTAGGTGAACCAATGGTAACACCACAGGGAGGGCTGTTCTTCAGGGGTGTCTGTTACACCAAAATGAGAAGAACTTCATATAATTTTTCCAGTGGTATCGCTTTCAAAATATTCTGAGAATTCATTCCATTTTTAATAGTGTTAAGTTCATTGCTTGTAAAAAAAATGACCTGTTCATTCTTCCCAAATAATATAACTATAAAGCTATTTTGTGACTTTTAGTTATATTATTAGCATATTCATTGTGAATAAACTAGGGTGCTACTATCTTTAGAATTTCAACATTTAATTGATTTTTTATATTATGGATTAATTTAGGGTTCAAACATGGACAATTTGAGTGAGCATCCTTATCTTCATATTCCAAAGTAACTTTAAATGAAGGAACACAAAAAGAGGACAAGTTCACCCAAAATGTATCGAGGAGATGACAAAATATATTTTTTCATTATTTTTGAGTGTCAATTCTGAAGTAAAGTATCTTTCTTTGTACTAATATAAGGAATTAGGGATCCATTTTTTCATTATAAAGCTGTTTCTATTCTAACTAAATTTCTACATTTACCATATTATATTCACTGCAATCTGTTTGATCTACAGTTCCATTTGGTTATTGACATTAATTGCCCAAAAGTGAGTTTGCTATTGAGAATCCAATTGTAAATACAATATTTATAAAACCAGACAGCTGCCTGTCTGCATTTTAAGGCAATAAAAACATGATTTGGCATCCCATTTATATGGCAGAGCCAACCCACCGTATAAAGCAGTCAGATGAAAAGAGAAGTCTTCCGTGTAGGTGGCAGTGTACAAAGCAAGGCAATATATGCACATGCCACTTTTTAAAATTGATTATTCTAAAAGATTTAGGAGTAGAAACAGTGGGTCTCTGTTTCTTAGCCATACTGCTCTCCAAGCTGTTACTTCTACAGAAGTTACAGATATGCCATCTCTTAATGTGTTTGTGCTTAAATAATTTGCTCATTCAGACTTTCATAAATTATCAAATTAAGACCTTATCTATTGACATCCTGTTATGGTACCCATCTCCACCTCCTTGCCTTCTCCACATACCCTCAATACAGATCTGTCATAATCATTTAACAGCACATGACAGGACTTACTGGCAAACTGACTTGATTAATTCTGTGCTCAATATTCACATAGTTATAACTGTGTAAAGATTTCTAAACATTGAAGAACTGGCAATAGTTGAGCCAAATATACAGCTACCCAACAACCTAGCAGTTCTATTTTTTTCTCAAGACCTTGCTTTCATACCACTCTGTCATCTTGATATTATCAGGACCGGCAGCTCCTTAGGCCTTTGACATGGCTGTCATTCTCCAGCTTCCTTTAGCATTGACTAATTTCCCCCTTTTCCCAGAATCTTCTTTTTTGGTTTATATTTTGTATTCCTGAAGTAGTAACTTCCTAAGAAAGAGTACTTAAAAATTGAATTTTGAGTCCTGAATCTCTGCAAATGTCTTTATTCTATCCACTGTATTAGTTGGTTGGAATGGAAATAAAATTCTTTTTTATTTGAATATGTATGCACTATAAATCTCATTTCCATATTGATTGCATACAACTATTGAAATTGATTTCTGTACACATCCCTTTTGGAACTCTCTTGGTTTTTGATATTAAATTCTCAAACACAATTTGACTTCAAAAAAAAGAAGAAAGGAAGGAATGGAAGAAGGAAGGAAGGAAGGAAAGCTTCTAGGACCAGTAAATGAGGTCGTAGAGGTGTCATAAAGAAAATTGTAATTCAGGAGAAGTAAAAATTAAAATACTTTAACAATTATGATTAAAGGGATTTAAAAACTTGTTTAATAAAAAATTTGGATATTAAACATTGAAACAAATGATAAATTAAAAAATAATTTAATACATTTCTCAGACAAAAGAAAATATTTAACATTCATTATAGTATTTGAATTTCTTCTTTATGCAAAAGCATTTATAAAACTGAAAAATTCTTAATTGTAAAATAAAATAATTAAGGATATTTAAAGGTCAATTAAAATAACCTTGGAAATGGAGAAAATAACATCAGGTGATTTATACTTTTAGTAAAGAACTGTTACAAGTCAATGATTTGAAGGAACAGAAAGAATAAAATCTCAAAAAAGAAAACACAAAAGAGTAAGAATGTGCAATGGAGGAGTTTGATACTATGAGCACAGCCTGAGGGTCTCTGCTCAAGTAAAAGGGAGGTAGGAAGTGTTTGATTGAGTTTTTTTTTTTTAATAAACTCTAAAAGGAACTTAAATTAATGATTTACTTGTCCATCGTGTAATGCAACAGTAATAAAGCCCAATAAATACTTACATATTCTATCTATCTCTATGGATATAGATGGGTGGAGTTGGTGTTTAAGCACATGTGAGCATCCAAGTGCTTGCTGTGTGCACATATGCATATGTATGCATTCATAGACAATGAAGGCCCGAAAAACATCAAATTTCCATGTTGCACATCTCTGAAGTTAGGAATGAGGTAAAGAAATAATAATTGAACTCCTCTTTTTGTGCTTAGGAAGAGGGTAGAATATATTTGTGAATAAAAATGTTATCCTTAAGACCCTGCATATCTTGGGTTTGAATTCTGATATATCACTTCTACATTGTATCATAAGGCAGTTTAATTAGCTTCCCTGTAGCTCAATTTATTATGTGTGAAATAATAGTAAATCTTCAAAAGATAGTTTTAGGGATTGAATTGGATTCTCTATAAGGGTATAAACAAAGTGCCTACCACCAAGTGTATACCCAGTACACAATAGGGTACTGATGAACATACTTGGTACTAAGTCAAAATAAGACTCACCACAAATTATGGAAAGAGAATGCACGATAGGAGAAAACCACTAAAAGGTGACTGATCATTATCTTCTAAGTCAATAGATGGATGCAAATAGGAGCCTAGAGCCTCTGCTGATCTATACCTTACACCCCAACTGCTCATTCCTCAGTGACTGGTCACCACAGGCAACATAGGAAGGAAATCCTTAGAGGGTGGACCCAGTGAGCTTCCAAAACAAATGTTCTACGAAAGTGTACTGCAAACTTGCAACACACATCATTTCACGATGAATCCAATAGTAACCTAAGGCACAATTTGCATATTTAAAGCAGTGCATTGCATACTTTCCAAAACCATTCTTTACTGTAAGTCTGAAAACATTAAATAAAAAGCTCCTCTTTGAATCACATCTTAAAATAAAATGGGTCACTTCGTCATAGTTGCATGACAACGTTGACATCAAAAAAGGTCTACATATATTCACAAACGCGTGCCCAAAAATACACAGAATGTCCAGCTGTTGAAGGATAAATGGCTTTAAAATACATCAACAACTAAATCACTAAACTGAAGGGATCCTTCTTCACAGTTCCCGTGTCATTCTGTGAAGCACATATTGGATCTGACATTAGGAGACAAGGGTGCCTGGAGTTTGGAAAGTGTCTTTAAAGGAAGAGTAATAGGACTGTTACAAAAGGAAGCCGGAGCTCTTCCTGGAATAAGAAGCCAGATTCTGAACACCTGAGCTGTACAACTGTTTTAAATAATCTTCTGCCATGCAGCCTAAGAACTTAACACTTTATTGAAAGCAAAAATCACTTTATCATCTCAACCATAGGGTGTATTTTCTTTTTGTTTTTCTCTTTTCATTCATTCTTTGCCATTTTTCCTTTATTTTTTTTCTTGTGACCTGGTATATGCATCTAATACAAGTTAAGTCTGTGCTAACAAAAGAAATGGACCAAGGAGGCGTTTTTCAGAATAATTCAGGCAGAAACAATTTATGGCTGAGTAGCAAGAAGATTTAGACTACAGAGAATTTTTTCTTGGTTTTGCTACAGACCTGATTTGGTTTCAGACACACTATGATGTCAACTTGAAGGGCTGTAACTTTGATTCATCCAGTGCACTAAATCTGTGCTGTGTTTCAGAACCCTGGTGTAATGACACTGACATATTCATGCGTGTGAATGTTTGCTTTTGAACAACACCACTACTCAACTCCCACAATCTCAGAGACTCTGTGAGTGAAGATTGCATGTATCAGCATGTGTGAGCCCGGAGAACCCACCTGCTAAGTACTTGCTATATACTAGAAGGCCTGTAATTGGGTGCTCTGTCTGTGTCCTGTGTGATGTGTTTCTAAACTGTCAGTGGACGTCAAGCCAACGGTTCAGTAGCTGGAAGAGATGTCTCCTGAGTTAGAATTTGGGACCTTCTCCCTGTTGTTTATGGTGGAATCAAGAGAAAAGAAAGAAAAAAACTGAAGCAGCTCTTTTCTCCTTCCCCCTGTAGTTTTCTTCTCTATTGATAGGAACTGACCACAGATACTATTGATGAGAACTGAGACTGTGACAGAAATGGACAAGAGAATGTTAAGCCTTGTGATAGAAACCAAGTGCAATGGGAGCAGAGCCCACCTTTGTCCTGTGTCATCTGGAATGACCTTGACTATGAAAGCTGTGGAAAAGAGATGCCAATTCTAAAGATAAAACATCTGTAACTTTTTGTAAAAATGGTTTTAAAGTGAAATATTGAAGCAAAACATGATTGACTTATGGTAGTATTTTTCTACAAAGGTAAATTAATTTAGAAGGAGCACTAGTGATTTCTATCCTAAGAAAGGAAATAAAGAATCGATGTGGGGAATTGAGGTCAAACAGAGCTCTTTGAATTTAAAAGATAAAAGGAAGGGTAGAAAAACATTTTCATACAAGGAAATAAAACATGTAAAATTTAAACAGGACTTTAAAAGCAGCATATACTCATTAGAGTCTAGAAATACCAGAAGTCAGTAAGTGTAGCCTTCTCTGTCTACTTTCTTCAGCTCTGAAAAAGAGATTAATAGAAAAAGGATGTGTGTGTGTGTGTGTGTGTGTGTGTGTGTGTGTGTGTGTGTGTGTGTGTGTTAATCTGTGCTTGTGTGTCTGTTTGCCTGTGTGTATCTGTGTGTGCAGTGCTGGGAATGGAACCCAGAGTCTTGATGTAATGTTACATCCCCAGACCACTTTTTTGGTATTTGATTCTGAGATGGGGACTCTCTAAATTGCCTGGGCTGGGTTTGAATTTATAATCCTCTAGTCGCAGCCTCCCACAGAGGTGGGATTACAGGCCTGCCCCCAGGGCCAAACAAAGATTATTTTTCGATTTCTCTTTTTTTAATACAAGAAAAATCATACTGAGAAAACTAAAATCAAAGACTGACTTTTTCAGCTTTACTGAGATAAAATTTACAAATAAAAATTGTATATATTCAAGGTAGACAAAATGCTGTAATTATACTCTGTGAAAGGACTGCCACAAGCGAACTCAGTAACATATCCTTTACCTCACAAAGCTCATAGTTTATGTGTGTGGTGAGAATAATTAAGATCTACTTTCAGCACATTTCAAGTGTAGGAAATATTATTAACTACAGTCACCATGCTATGCACTACATTTTCTTAGAATTTACTCATCTGTAACTGTAAATTGGTAGCCCTTTACCAACATCCACCTATTTCTCAGACTCTCAGACTCTTGATAAACACCTTTCTACTCTCAAAGATTTCCAGTTTTTTGATGCTACAAATAAGTAAGATTCTGCAGTATATCTCTTAACATTGTGTCCCCCCCCCACCCCGATTAACCTATGTTGTCACAGGTGACAGGATATCTTTCTTTATGAAGACCGAGTAATACTTCGTCGTATACATATACCACTTTTTTTGTCTAACCATTCATTGATGGATACTTAGGCTACTCTTGTAACTTGGCTATTATGAATAATTCCACAGTGCACACAGGAGTGGACAAGTCTTTGGGATAGTGATTTTATTTTCTCTTGCCTTTAAAATGATACATCAGGGAAAATCTTTTTGATATAGCATCCTGCTTGGGAATAATTCTATCCCATACACTGACAAGAGAAAGGTTAGTTTGCCCAAATGGCATAATATTTATTTTTGATCTTTCAACTAATGACGAATTAGAGCTCAGGAAATAAGCATAAAGAAATAAAAGTAAATACTATTCTCCAGACTCCACTATTAAAAGAAAGGCCAGGTGTGGTCTGGGACAGTAGACAGATTCAGGGAATAGTGGCGCCCTTCCCGTGAAACAAGTCTAAAGGAGAATGTGGCAAGTAGAGAGCTTGGGCTTTGGGAATAGATGGGGCACAGGGAGAGCTGGAGAGGGTCGCAGGAGCTTGATGGGATCCTTTCACCCCACCTTCCATGTCCTCAGTAAAATTGACACTTTTGTCACATTTCTTACGGAAAATAATGAGGACTCAGAGATCTGTACCCCACACCTTTACCCAGGAGGCAAATTAATGTAGAAGAGAAATTCGTAACATCCAATTTTGTAAAAAATACAGATAGAATCCATTTATGGATTTGAAACAGAGCAAATTTTTCCCTGCCAACAAAAACCCAGAAAACTTTGCAGGTGAGATGTAGAAAAGACACTTGCTGAATCTGGGGTGGTGTGGCAGTCAACTTAGAATGTGTATCAGTGTTGAGCCACATATCTTAAAATAACTAGGAACGAAAGACACCAGTGATATGAGGTATGCAAAGCCAAAGATCCAACAACCGCTGGGACGCTCTCAGAAAGCGCAGACACCGGAGCACCCACTCGCCGCTCGGATCCCTTTCTTGCCCAAGCATTACAAGCCAAATCTAACAGGCATTATTTGAGCTTTAAGACATCAGTATGTGTTTTTGTTTCCAGGAGTATGAAAAAGATAGCCCTGCAGATGACACAGTGGACAGAGCGGGGATTTGCCCATGGGCAAGGAAAGGATGCCAGAGACCCACGTGAACTCTGTCAGTACAGAGGGGAGCTGAGATGTTTTATGTCAAAGGAGTCAATTAGAACACACTGCACTGGACATAACAAAGCAAGCCTTTATGCACTGCTACAGTGAAAGCAGGAGGCCACACAGTGCGTGCCAACTTTCCACCCTTCTCTGTGGTGCTGTGGTCCTGACATTTTCAAGCCCAGGGGAATGAGGGCGGAAGGGGGAACTCATTAGAGTGAAAAGATAGTGAACATTGAGTCAGAGCAATGAAAAAGTCTCTTCACCCCTACCCTGTCCCGCTCAACAAAGTAGTGTCAGCAGGTGCACCCAAGGCTAATGATGAGTTGCCAAAGAGAGGCACCTAGGGTAGGGATAAAATCACAGGAGCAAGCGTGGCCAGGTGAGGAGCAGCAGGAAGTGCTGAGTCCCTGACCCTGGCTCCCGTCAGAGACTGCAAGAAGCTGGCTATGGACCAGGCCAGGCACAGGGAGGCAGCCTGCCTCAGGGGCCCGCCAGCTAGAAACATGAAACCTCCTGCAGTTGGAGCCCATAGGGAATTTTGACCTTGATCCAGATTCTTCACTCTTTAGTTAAAGTTTTTAACACTAAAGTTATGCTATGTAATCTCACCCAAATCTGCTGTATTTTTTATATTCACAACACGGTATTTCTCTTTTCTACTGAAAAAAAGGAAGACAGCTTATTTGCCTGATAACATGATGGTATCAACATATATACAATGATACAAAGCGGAGGCTTTGAATTTCAGCCAATAATCAGATAAGCACAATATTTTGCTTCATATAAAACTCATTTTTCTGATGGTTTAGAAAGCTAAGACAATTTTTTTTTAAGAAGGACAACAAGCAAATTAGATGTTAGAAGAGAAAATGTGGTGTTTGTTAGCTTTACATTCATTTCTGTGAAAGATTTCAGCATTCTACAAAATTCTAGTGGAGATAGTACCCTGACTAATCAAAGAATCCTTTTGTATTGGTTGACACAGCCCCCAGAAGAAGCGAAGCCTGAAATGTGTGACATTGCTCTCTGACGTATGTCCTATCTTGGAAGCCACTGGCAGCTGCATTAGCAGCATCTGAGCCCCAGTTAATCCTTTGGCTTTTAAGAGGGAATAGTCACTGAATTCTGAGCCTCAGAAGGGCTTCTGTGTTTTGCCTGCCACCCCAGATGGGAGTAGATGTGGGTAACAGGCTGGAGTTGAGCGACCATGCCCGAATCAGACCCCAATAGTTCAGGCTGTTGTTAAAAAGCTTCTCTTGAGGGCAGAGCTTGTTAAGAACAGAATATTCTCACAGATTTTAAAATAGTTCCTTTTCTCCTTTCATTGCTGGGAGCATTAAGGGGTATTTTTTCCAAAATCCACTTTAGAAGTCTGATGGGGCTCTTGAAGGAAAGGTCCAAAAAGTGTGGGAGCCCCCGGTGAATGGAACGGTTTTGAATTTTTAACTTTCAGACCACTCACTTTGAGCCTGCAGCAATCCATCCGTTATGATTCAGGTCTCTAACCCCTGTAGTGGCTTCTGCTTAGGTTTCTGCAACATTAGGTTGTGCTTGTCCGCCTGCCTCTCCAGGCTGGGGAGCGGAGTTTGCCCTGCAGCCTCGCTTCTCTCTGTATCTAAGGAGACCTATTGATTTTTAGCCTGTTCAGCAGGTTTTGTTGTCAGGGTAGAGTGATGATTTCCACGCTCTTTAGATACCAGACCAGAAACTTGACCTTTTGGATAACCTTAAGTCTCTTCAAGAGGGAACGTCTCTCGTGATTTCGCTTTCTGGCATTATTTTCATATCTTCCTACTCAAACTTATTTGAAATTCACTTTTAGCTCATAAAATAATCTTCAATGATATGCATCATAAATGTGATTTTTTAAAACATATCAGTCTTTTTTACTTGTAGAACAATGAGTTAGATATTTATGCTCTTTTATTTTGTGTATTCAACAAAAAATTCTTAACAAGGTTTTCCTATCCTTTGTTGCACATATCAGAGGGGTTTCAAAATATATTCAGTTTCTTAAATAAATTTGTGCCAGCATATAGCACTGGACACAGAGCTGTAAAGAAAAGCAAGATAAAAAGACTTCAAAATAAAGTTTAAAATTCTGTTGAACATCCAAAGAAGTTTCTCAAAAGACCACCAAAATAATACATTAAATAACTCGAGTTAAGCAAGGACTCAACAAGTGTGCCCTGCCGGTCTAATAAGGAGGAAACCTTTACTTCTCACTGATGAATTCTGACCATTAGAAACTAGACAGATATAACCATTTGTGTAAATACATCTTTGTGACTAAAAATGCCCCATGCAAGAGATGGAAGCGTTTCTGGTTCTAAAAACATGCAAAAAAAAAAATAGTAGTATATTGTATCAGTTATAAATGTAGGTTAGACATAGAATTCCAAAGTTCAAGGTAGACTCAGGAAACCTTCTTGGCAGGACACCAAGGAAATAAGAGTGCTGGCCACGACACAAAAGGAGAGCACACTGAGCACAGATCTGGCACGGGGTACATATGGCATGACTCCTAATAGGATTTGGTCTTGAAAGGAAAAATAAATGCTTCCTATTAATATTCTGGCTTCATACTGAGAAACAAAAAGGAGTGGCATAATTAAAGGCTCCTTCAAGAAGAGTATCTGGCTTTAAGATAGAAAAAAACAGATAGATAGATAAATAGATAGATAGATAGATAGATAGATAGATAGATAGATGACAATTCACCTTTCCACTTAAACTGATGTTTAGAAATGATGGTAAGAATAAATTGTTTTTAATATACTTTTCAATGGAACATGTCTACATTTGCTAACAGTCCTAGCTACTGGGATCCATATAAGTCCTTCTTGAATCTGTTGATCAGGAACATAATTAACATGTTTTAATAAGCCCCCATAGAAAGACCATAAGCCAACAAGTATTAAACTTTTAAAAATACTTCTCTTGGCAGGGGGTTAATGGACCATTTTTATACTGTCACAGCAAGTACGTAGGTATACTCAGCAACGAATAGATCTTTAGCAAATCAAATTATTCCTAATCATCTCTGCCTTGGTTTCTGATATCCTCAGTACAATTTAAACAAAGATGAAAAGATCTCTTATGTTGATACTTTCCTCTTTAAGGTCTCTGCTTACATTCACGATGAAAAAAATATCTCACCATTCAGCCATTTTCCCTTTCAACCAATTTATGATTCCTGAAGTTGTTTTTAAATTTGTTGAAAGGTAATTTCTTTACCCAAAATTAAGGTGCTTTGTTTTCTTGCTGCCTCTTATTCAGTGGTACAGAGAGCACCCTGGCGTGAAAGGAATTCACACCTAAGCAGTTCTCCTTCCGGGTGCATTAGTTTCCTTTTTCTTCAACAATCCGGGTGTATTCGACACACGCGTTCTCAGCATGGCAGCCCTCGTGCACGCACCCACTGCCCCTCACTAACAGGGGAAAGCGCACCTGAGATCCCCTCGCGGCAGGCTGGGCTACTTACCCAGAGACTAGTAGCATCACCTTCCTGGGCCACGATGTCGACGCCCTTGCAATCCTTCTTATCACCAAACGTCCCCAAGATCTAGCTAATGCTTATGGTGACTCCACGCCTGTGTTCCTTTAGTGTTCTGACCCTTGGAGACTACCAGTGTACAGTAATTTTTTTCTTTTTGATATCAGTAAAGAATCTGAGACTGCCCAGAAGGGAGTGAGGCAAAAGGGTGCTTTCCCACTGGACCTGGCTGCGGCCAGTGGTCACAGGAGAGTATGACAGGCTGAGGTACAAACAGGGTCAGCAGAGGTCCACTGCTACTGCTGGGATATTATTCCTAGTTATCTTTTTAGCACAGACAAAATTGCTTCCTTATTTACCAGTTCACATGGAAATATTGTTCTTCCTGATACCATTGCAAACTTCAGAATGTAATCTCTCTCTCTCTCTCTCTCTCTCTCTCTCTCTCTCTCTCTCTCTCTCTCTCAGGTGAGCCCTTCATCTTACTCTTTCTTTGCCCTCTCCCCTTTTTCCCTCCTGTTCTCATACTGTAAGTACTACTTGAAGCAGAAGAGGGCTGGTAAGAAAAGCCCTACTGAAAATTGAGGCCGGGGCTTACTTCTATTTTCAGGATTGACACTGGTAACAGTAGCAAAAAATTAACCAAAAATTAGGACTGAGCAGTACAAGTGAGATAAAGTTAATAAGAGGTTCCTCAGGCTACTTTATCCGGTTTTTTTAACACTGACTAATACATTTTAATAGCTCTTTGTTACACAAACATTCCATTATTTTTGTGAGCAAATATATCTCAGGGAATTACATAAGGTAAAAGTCCTCAGAATTTAGAAATAGACCATAAATAGAAAGAAAGAGAAAGGAAGGCCGCGCAGCACTGTAGATAACACCATCTCACAGCTGGAGCCTAGCACAGGAAGGTTGAACATTATCCATGATGACTCCAAAGTCTCTTTCTAAATATGCTTCTATCCCAGCCTTATATTAACTTCACTTTGCATTAAATGCACCTTGGGAGGAAAATGAAGACATTTTAAAAACTATCCTCATATTAACTGAGGTGAAGAAATGTCTCTTGATCTAATGAAGCGTAAGATTTATCTTTACATTTTCCAGACAGTGGTTATTAGGTCCCTAGTGAAATGTGCAAACTAGATGTTCAAAAATATAGATACAAATACACTTCTGAAGAAAACAGTTCAAAAAAAAACCACAAATTTTCCACTTTGATTCAAGTAATAAAATTGAAATATAAAGATAAGAAAATCATAAATATTAAAGACAAAGTTATTTTAATGTCAAAAAATCCCAGTTGTGTAATTTGGTAAAATAAACAATCTTTAGATAATGATTTATTTACTTATCCTGATGTACACAGTCTTCCTTTTGCTTCTCACAAATAAATTAAGAAATATCTTGTCCCTCTCTCAGGGGTGGGGGGGGAGTGCTTATTAATCTGGAAAGGTCAGGCACGGATACAAAAGTCAGGCCGTGGCAATACGCTTTGTTAACGACTGCTGGGGGAGACGTCCCAACCTACGCAATACAGAACGAGTGGCAACTCTAATATTTTATAAACCTCGTTTCATCTTAAAAGTGCATATTTTGTGTCCAAAATGTATAAAAAGTGTAAAATGTATATGAAATTGTAAAAAGAGAAATGAATATTTGCTTAGTAAGAAGGAAATAATTTGTGCAATTTCATGAAGCAGTAGACAACCAGCACCCACCTCTGTGTGCAAGGATGGTGTGGTTCTCAGCGTAAAGGAGGCAGTACACTTTTCCTCCAGAGGTGGATATATCAATACAGTTTAGGTCTGGCCAACTTGCTCGCATTACCTCTCGCTGGTGCATTTTTAACAGCACTTTTCTTTTCTTTTCTTTTTGGGTTTATTTTTTGTTGTTGTTTTGTTTTTGTTGTTGTTTTGTTTTGTTTTGTTTGAAATAGGATCTCACTCGGTAGCCCATGCTGGTCCTGAATTCAGGATAGAGCTCAGTCTGGCCTTGGACTCATGGCAACCCTCCTGTCTCAGCCTCCCAAGTGCTGGGGCTACAGGCAGGCGCCACCAAGCCCAGCTTATATAACAGCACTTTAAAGATGCCCCCATGCCTGTATGGGAGGTAAAAAGAGAGGTGGCCCACTAGACCCTGGAAAGGTCTATGGTCAAATGTTTGGAATGATAAGAAAGTTTCTGACATTTGGGCAACTCACGAGAAACTTTCGTAGCTAAAGAGATTGACCTTGTTAAACAGATGTGGTATATATGTGTACAAAATAATCAAGTCCAATGTAAAAAATATGTATTGCATATATACATATTAATAAAAACAGAGGCTTGAAAGGCTGGGGATACTTGTGCATAAAGAAGATTCTTGAGCAATCTTGATTAATTGCATTTTGATCATCCATAAAAACATGTGCCTTCCAGTATGTTTACCATAAAATAACAAAGGCTAAAGTGAAAATCCAGAACTTCATGAAATGGATGAAGACTCAAAAGCAATGATCCTCAGACATTTGTTCACCAGTCATCAATCATCAATCCAATCGAGAAGATCTGCTTCCAGTGGTAAAAATGCCGGGGTTGTTATTCTTTGGATAGTGATCCTCTTTTAAAATTCTCTAGCAAACAAGACAGAAAATCAGAGTTGAGCTAAATGTCAATTATGCATCCTAATTTTCATCCATGTACAAATGTCTGATTAAATTCAAATAATGCAGCTGGGTCCACTTTCCTCTTTAATGAAAAGAAAATATCACTCAAAGGCTGTGAAAATAAGAATTGAAAATTCAAAGTATATTCTTCCATGACACAAGAATTCAAAGTTTTCACACTATTGTCGTTTCTATTTCTTTGGTTTGAGTGGTTTTATTTTTCATTTATTGTTATTATATGTGTTGAGTGATGTCATCTTTATTCTAAGAAAGCAAAAAGCACACTTTAAAACCAAATTTAATATAAACCAGTGTATATTGCCAAGAGCTGTTATCAGTTTCTTAGACAAACTTCCAGAAATATTGTCAGTGTGTAATATCATATAGTCACTGAATTTAACCTTATCTGAAAACAGAAGCCCAAAAATAATTATTTGGAAGATAAAAAAATTATTTATCTCTCAAATAATAAATAAGAGGCGTTTGGAGGCAGGTATTCCAGGCTTTTAATAGTCAGATGTTCAAGTGCTTTTAGCCTTTTTTCTTATCATGCTTGTGAAATTGTTTTCATCCTCAGAGACACACTATGGGTTGTACAGTGAAATTATCACATCACAGGTAAGAAGAAGGAAGAAAAAAAGAATACAAATTCTGGCAGTCTGCTTCCTTTGAAGTACATCTTGAAATTCCCATACCATAGCTAATTGTTTAGTCCTATCTGAGGCAGTAGACTTTAAGCTGGATACTTTGTATCTCCCAAACACACAGATTCTGTCAGTAAATAATAAACAAATAATTAGTATTAAATGGAAACTAACAATCTACTACACACAGGCATGTACACATAAGTATTTCTTCTTGCACATTTTTTTAAATAGTGGTGTACTACATACAACCACTTTGCACTTAAATCTGTCCTCTACACCGACCAGATTTTGGTAGGAACACGGAAGAGCCAGAAATGGAGTTAATCTCTCTGGAATACATACTGTTCACTACCTTCACTGCTCAGAATGACTAATGTTTCGTGCACTGTTTGCTACTCAGAGAGTTGATTTCAAACCAATAGCATTAGCGTCAACTGCTGCCTTGCTACAAATGCAAGATCTTATCCCCTACTTCATACCTACTAAATCAGAACTGGTAGTTTGACATTATCCACTGGGTAAATGTGAACGTCTTAGTTTGAGAAGCACTGCATACTCTTAGCCCTTCTAAGGTCACAAGTAGTCCACAGTCCAACTTGATCATGTATTGCAAGCTCCTCTCAACTATTTTTCATGCCTGAAAATCACTTCAGCTTCTAAGCTGGGAACCATGGGGTGCACCAGGCACAACATGAGCATCAGCTGCAAACTTACGAATCTATTCCTAACTACACCCGTAGTCAGAGGTGTGGGTCTTTCAATGTAACTTCATGGGCTAGGCTACTTCTTCCTATTCCAATCCTCTGTCCCTCAAGCAAGAAGGAAAGTACCTTTCAACTCCAGCTGCCCTCCTCACTGGTTTCTATCTTCCTTGTCTTTGGGAGCTTTCTTTGTTTGCAGTTTCTTTAACTCTTCTCCAATAAATCATACTGGTTTTGAATTTTAAAACCAACAGCACTGAGAGTTTATCACCATGGTAAAGCCTGGACCCTCACTTGTTTTACTCTCTTGAGCCTGGAAAATCACGGTGCCTCAATAGGTTTGGCTTGTTAGAATGGAATGTTACAAACTGGGTGGTTTGTAAGCAACAATTTCTTTCTCAAAGTCCCAGAGTCTAATGTCTGGATGTCAGCATGGTCAGGTTCTGGTGAGGGTGCTCCTCCTGGTACACAGCTGATAGCCTGCTTGCATTTGGCAGAGGAAAGAGAAAAAGAAAGAAAACTCTGACTTGTCTGTGCTTATAAAGACAATAAAGTTCTCATGATTCCAGCTTTCAAGTCTGTGAGAAATAAATGTCTGCTTCTTATACGCCTCCTAGTTTATGGTATTGCATTGAGACCACTCCATTCTGATTACCCGAATTACTCCGAAAGATCTCACTTAATGCCTTTGCATCAAGGATTAGAGTTTCAACAAAGGAATCTGGAAGAGGTGTGGGATGCCAAATATCCACTCCACAGCACTATTGACCATATTGACCATAGCGGTATTAACCATAGTGATCACAGCCAGATTCTTGCAGATTTTAATAGCCTTCTAAAACTTTGTTTTGAAATCAATCAACTATAGCCAGCCCAGACTTATTTTTCCACCCTAAGTAGTGTCAAGCCAGAATTGCCCCAGATTTTTCTCTTCAGTCCAAGGGCAACTCATGATTACATCCACATAGAGCCTTGCTGCTCGTGCCGAAGGGGAACTGGAGAGTTTCTTATAGGTTCATGTGGTCACCAGCCTGTGGCACCACTGGAAGGTGGCAAAACTTTTAGGAGGCAGAGGCTAGTGAAGGAGAATGGGTCATTGGAGGCATGCTCTTGCTGGGAATATAAGGATTCCAGCCACTTCCGGTCTCTCTCTCTGCTTCTTAGCTGCCATGAGGAAAGCAGTTATCTCTCCCATATGGCTCTACCGTAACACACTGCCTTACCACAGGCCCCAAAACAATGCAGCCAAAACCATGGACTGAAATCTCTGAAACCAGGGACCATGATAAACCTATCTTTCTGATAAGTTGTTTGTCTAGGTACTGGACACCATATTGGAAAGCTAACATGCTTTTTACCTTGTCTCACCATTCTTAAAGTCCTCTGTTTTCTCAGATGCTGAGGCCAACTTCAAACAGAAGTTGGTTAAGGTGCCGTAGCTAGTATGAAGCTATGGAATTTTGTCAGAACCTAATACTTGGAGTCTTGTTGGGGCACAGTGTCAATGCTTTCTGAATTTGGACTGATAAAAATGGCTGTTTGGTTCAAAAAATGTAAGCTGTTAACCTTTAAGAGAGCAATCTCAGCAGAAAAAGATGGCCAGAAGCAACGTTACAGTGAATTAAGGAAGAAATGAGAAGCAGAGGGAAGGAGGAAGCTAACATTTGTTTCAGACATTTGTGGGTAGAGGGAAGAAGTTATAAGATACAGTAAACTCAAGTAACATTTTGTAAGATAAAGAATTAAGCATTTTTGAAGATGGAAAGAAAGAACCTGTGCAAAAAAGATACTGGAGAAAAACTCAAAAGAACAAAGGAAAGATCTTTGAGATTAAAAAACTAAATTTAAAAAAAAAACTTAAAGAGGGATTATCCTTTAAGAGTTAATATACTTGTTCTCAAATACATTATAAAAGAATGGAAAATAGATGTAGAAACAAAATAAAATCATTGGGTGTTCCTGCAAGTTGATTCATTTAATAGCCTCATACTCAACAAAGTAATAGAAAATAAGAAGGACAATATTGAATTCTATTTCATGGAGTCAAATAATTTCATTATAGGAAAAACATATGAAAGCAATTTATTAGTGTTTGATCTTCATTTGAAGAAATAGGAAGCCATGAGAGAAAAAAATTGATTTGCTAAAATGGATTGAAAGAGTCTAATGACCGTTAGATTTTAATACTATCAAGAAGAAGCCCTGATGACCAGCAGCTGTGGCTGAAGGCAGGGTTTGCCAAGCTCTGAAAACACGGTCAAGGGTGGTGAGGGCATGGTTAAGGAGGACACCAATCATGATGTTGAGAGTGGAGGTGAAGGACAAAGTCACAGCTAAGAACTTAAAATTCACTCGTCCTTATTAACAGGGCCTGAGCACTGTCGCTCTGCCCTGTGAGGCAAAAGCAAGGCCAAGGAAAGGAAATGTAGAAGTGGTACAGGGTTGAGGTAGGCACAGTTGCCAATGAGAGGAAATGAAGCTACAGGAAGAGACCCACCAGGTGCCCCAGCTGAGGGAGAATCCTCATAGACAAATTTCATCTTCTCAGATCTTGCCTGGTGATTGGATTGATAGTTTAAGCCATGCTAAAGTCACAGGTCCTGGAAACTAAAAATTTGTGCTTGATTCCTGATTCCACTTCTACCTACCTACAGAGTATGAAACAAATTAGTCTACCAACTGGATTTCTTACCCACAAAAGAGATATAGTGGTAATATTCACTGTTACAGTTTAAACCAAAAATTTATCCCATAAGTCTCATATGTTTAGAAGTGGGGCTTTGGGGATGGTTGAATCGTGAGGCTCTGTCTTTATAGTTGATTAATCCATTGATGATACCATAATCTGGGGGCAGTATCAGGAGATAGCAGAGGCCGAGAGAGTGGGGCTTAGTTGAAGGAAGTGAGTCATGGGGTGTGAGCTTGGAAACGGTATCTGGTACCCGATCCTTCTTCTTCAGCTCAACCACCCTCTGCTTCCCACTCCTCATGGGGTGAACAGCTTCACTTTATCATATCTCTTCCTGATGATGTTCTGTCTCACCTCAGGACCCCACCAATGGAACATTGACCCGTGAACTGAAAGCTTCATTATGAGTTAAAATAAATTTTTACCCCTTTAATTTATTTCTATCAATTATTGTATCACAACCACAGAAAGCTGACTAGCACAGACAACTAATACTGAGAGTGGGTCATTGCTTTGACTCTACTTGACCATGAGATTTGGAAAACTGTGAAACTAACTTGCAGGAGGAATTTTTAAAAGTTTGAAGTTGTCTCCTGGAGAAGTCCAGGAATGCTCTAAGCAGAGCCTAGTAGACAATTCTGATGAGAACTCAGAAGACCAGCATTCTGTTGAGAATGAGGACAGCAAAGGCCTGACTCAGGAGACTTCGGGTAGAAATGAAGACTTGACCCTACTGGGAACTGAAATGGAGACCAGGCATTTTACCTTCTGGCAAGGAACTTTGCCTACTCTTTGTCCATGTCTTTTGTCCATGTCCTTTGCAGGAGGTTGAGTTTAAAGGTGATTGATTAGTTCATCTGACAGAAGGAATTTTAAGTCAGTAGAACATTCAGACAGAGAGATTGCCAGTTGAAGTATTTCTGGAGGGTGTTATGCCAGATTTACAGTGAAAAACTGGGAGTAAAAAGCAAAGTGAAAAGATTTACAGTTTAGGCAAAAAGAAAGAGTTAGAGTTAGGGGCAAGGAAACTGTAGCTAAGAGATTACTGCCCTTAAAAAGTCACACACTTGGCACCAGCCCTTCTCAGGGATTTTCCAAACTCCACATATCACAGGCTGAAGGCAAAAATGTTCACTTCTTGGGAGGGAGCCCTAAAACACCCTGCTGACCCAGGACCCAGAGAAGTGTTTCTTGAGATTGAGATTCCCTGTGTTCAGTCATATAGGCACTCAGAGGCCACTGTAGCCAAACTCCAACAGCACTTGCTGACTCCAGACATACTGCTGGCTTTACAAGCTAAGATATTCTACAAACAAATATTAGTGAAAGTTAAATTACCAAAAAGTTAGCCTTAAGTACTGAGTCCACACAACACCAAAGTTTCTTCTAACGCTGTTTCTACCTTTCAGGCCACAGCAGGAAAATCAAGGAATAACCACCACTGAACCAACCCTGATGAACCCCCTGGGCTGGTCCCCTTAGCCAAATAATTTCAGTCCAATATTGAAGCCAGAAGCCAATAATCAGGCCCATTGTCAACTTTCATGTTTTAAGACACCTGAAATAGAGAAGCCATTTAGTTTCTGCTCACAACTACATGAACATAATATTCTCGTTCATGTTAGGATTTTTAGGGGATACATTGTACCAACAGGATCCCCCCCCATTTTATTGATATGTATAAGTGCAAAATTTAAGGTTTACAATGAAGTTTAGCATTTTGTGCACGTCAATGTGACAAGGACTTTCCCACTCTCCTTTTGTCCCTCCCCATGCACTCTCCTCCCTCCCTCCTTCCCTGCCCTACCCCGCAACAGGATTTTTTTAAAGAGAAAATAAATCTCTAAAAGTGTCCAGACATTTCACTGATTTTTAAAAGTAGAATAATATTTTAATGCAGGAAAAGCTAGTTGAAATATTCTATAAATTGCTTTATTTTTGCCTGTTTATACTTACCCCTTTTGTATAGCAATGGTCAAAGTCCCAAAATTCCTCCTGGAGTCTCTTCGAACTTGGCGAAGTATCATGTTGCTTCACTGTGATAGTTGGCACTTGGGCCTCAGAGATCTCCCTGAAAAAAAGTCAGATAGGACACAGTCAGGGATGCTGAAAGCCAACTCTGACCCCATGGAAACAGTATCTCCTGAGATAACTGACAGCAGCATCTCACTGACCAAACTGCTAGTGCATCTACCTAAAGTATTCCATCAGAAGCAGCTGAGGCATAGCTAGTACAATCTAGAGTTCATTACATCTTCCAGAAATCACGCCGCTGTCACCAGTACTGTAGCGCCACAATTGAACAAGCATGCTTTTTAAAGCCTTTCTTATTGGAACTGAATGACTGTCTCATTTTTCCAAAACTTAAATTCCAAGACTGATACAGCAAAAATAGCATCCTTGTCTCTACCACAAAATGGAATAGATGACTAAATGCATTAATGACTCATAAGTAATAAAGATATTATACTGTGAAAGACATTGAATGGATACAAAAACTGTGGTGTATATACACAATGGAGCACTGCTCCTCTATAAATAAATTTGAGGCTCTTATTGGTAAATAGATGCAACATGAGACCATCATGTTAGATAAGCGAGTCAAACTCAGAAGGTAAAATATTGCGTGCACTCTCTAACATGAGAGGGAGAGGGAGAGACGATGAGGGGAGAAGAAAGGGTTCTAATGTTATTGTAATATATGTGTGCACAAAATCCTCAAGCTCAAAGTAACCTTTGTATATTGAATTATATATATGGGGAAGGTAGTAGAGCACTTAGAGATCAACAGAGATACTCTAAGTTCAAGTTAACTTCACTTTTTGTCAAAAATGGCTACAAGATTACACTTGGATCTAAATACAGAATACACCCAAATTTCAATAAATCATTCAGCAATCAGTTAAGCTCCAATAATGACAAATTATTTGAACCAAGACAACTATTCATATTTGAAAGAAGATATATATCATAGCCACGTCATTTTGGGATTGTTTCAAAGACTTCTTGTACATCCTAGTTTAGCAAATTAAAAAAAAATGACTATTGTTAGTACAAAAAATATATTTCTGTTGATACCAACATATTATTAAGAATCTTCATAGTTGTTAATACTAAATTGGAAATGGATACAGTACAACCAAAAGTAAAATCTGAAAAATTCAGAACATTATATACTGCAGCCTGGAGCTCTTTTGTATTTTTTGCTCAAATTTTATTTTTTTGATGTTTAAGAATAATCTTTTAAAAGTTTAATCTACCAATTAAAAATATACAATATGAATAAATAAGATCAAAATAAAAGTAATGGTTCCTAATTAAAACAAGATGGGAAAGATCAGGACTGAGACCAAAAGATAAAATCACCATAGTAGACCCCCAAAACTGTACCAGAATACTCTTAGAAATAATAAACAAATTCAGCCAAATTGCAGATTATAAAATCAACACACACAAAAGAACAACAGCATTCCTCTACAGCAATAATGAAAACAGGAAGAGATCACGAAAATAATCCCATTCACGGTAGCCTCAAACAAATTGAATTCCAAGGAATCAATCCAGCCAAGGAAGTAAAGGACCTCTATAAGGAAAATTATAATATTCTGCAAAAAAGAAATTGAGTAGAACATTAGCAAATGGAAAGACAGCCCCTCTCTGGGGTAGGCAGAACCAGTATTGTTAAAATTGGCTATACCACCAAAACTAACGTGTGTGTGTGTGTGTGTGTGTGCGCGCGCGTGCACATAAATGTAATTCCAATCAAAACATCAAGAGTATTTTTATAGATCTAGAAAATTATTATTAAGAAATTTTAAGAAACAAGACAAAAGCAGGAGGCAGTACAACACTGGACATCGAGTTATATTACAAAACAGCAGTGATCAAAACCGCATGGCACTGGCAGAAAAACAGACAGACCAATAGAACAGAATTTAAAATGCAGAAATAACCCGGAGCACTGACAGTCATCTGAGGCCGAAAACATACTATGGCGAAGATACCTTCTTTAATAAATGATGCTGGGAAAACTGGTTGGCCACATGCAGAAGAATGAAACAAGACCCACAGCTTTCACCATGTACCAATATCAAATCAAAATGGACCTAAGACATTAAAATGAAACATTGAACTGGCTACAAAATAAAATGGACAACATCCTTGAAGACATAGGCAAAGACTTTCTCAAAATAAGACAGGAAAGAAAAAAAGAAGGAAAGAAGGAAAGAAAGAAAAGAAAGAAAGAAAGAAAGAGAAAAGAGAAGAGAAAAAGCCTACTGCCTATGAAATAGCACCAAAAATCAACAAATGGGATTATATTAAATTTAAAAAGTTGTACAGCAAAGCAAACAATCAACGGATTGAAAGAGTACCTACAGAAAGAAAAAAAAATTGCCAACTACACATCAGAAGGCGGGTTATTATTTAGAATATATAAAGAACTGAAAGAAAAAACATTGGGTTTCCAAAATAAAAGACCCAAACATAAAACAGGCAAATGAAATGGACAGTTCTCAGAAAAAGTATAAATGGCCAATAAATACAAGAAAAAACATTAAGTATCTTTAGCTAGTAGAGAAAAGGAAATCAAAAAAACTGAGGTTCTGTGTTACTCCAATAAGAGTAATTTTATCAAAGATTTCGAATAAAATTGCTGGAGAGGTTAAGGAGAAAAAGGATCCTTTCTATGCCATTGATGAAACTACATACTGGTATGATCATTATGAAAGGAAGTGGAGAGATTCTTAAAAAGTAAAACTTGATTATCTCATTTACCCAGCTATATATGTTCTGGGTATCATCCCAAAAGCGTTAAAAGCATCATACAACAGTGCATGCCCATGTTGATAGCAGCACAACTGACAATAGCTCATTCTAAGCAGCCAATATGTCCACAAACAGTGGAATGAGTAAAGAGGTTATTACTATACTACGCTACTATTCAATAAACGACAAAATTGAGTCATTTGTAACAAAAGGAATGCACCTCAAGACCATCATGCTGAGAGAAAGGAACCAGGGGCAGAAGGTTAAATATTGCATGATTTCTCTAACATAAGAAAATCAAACTATAAAAAAGTAAAAAATAAAAATAAACAAGTGAAGAAAGAATATAGGAACATAGATCCTGTGGGGAGAGGGAGAGGGAAGGGGTAATGAAAATGATCAAGATATGATATGTGTAAGCACCTATTTCTCAAGTTAAATGTAATAATCATGTATCACACATGTAGACTAATAAAAATAATGATTTTAGAAGGAAAACTTCTCTCCCAGTAATCTCCTAGCACTCAAGTATAATGATTCTATAATTTTTTTCAAATAATACCATTAAAGAATTAGTAAATTGAACAATGGACACTTAGAAAAATTCCATGTGAATTGATCTACTTAAGTAGACACTTTTTAAAAAGCAAGTTTTTAGATACTGTTCTCACCTCAGTAACTTATCACAAAAAAATATGGCATTGAATCAGTATATATGCAATCAGCAATTGTGTCCTCTGTGGTATTGCTGAGCTAGTTTTTGCACAGTCCCTACATCACAAGTGCAAGTTGTGAAAGAGTTTGTCTTCTTTGGTCAAAATCAGCAAATCATTTGCTTACATTTTGAAGTTGTCTACACCAGGGCTTCCCATGCATGTAAGGGCAATAAATCCCCGGAGCCTGAGTAAAGGCAATGCTGTTACTTTTGTACATTTTTATGGTCATCGTGGAAGAAACAACTTATTTCCATATTCATTGATTCATTTGGAGTCCAGAGTACCAGTGGGACTCTTAGAAGAGGAAGCCAAATGTCCTCTCATAATTTCAGGCTTAGCTTGGCATAGGACAACTCCACAGACACACATAACTCTATTTGTGGATTCCTGAAGAACAGTAGGAGCAGCTTGATTAAAAGCAAACAGGTTTGGTAGTACTAGCATTCAGGAAGTTAGTCCCTCCCAGAATTTATTTCCCTGAGGATCCTTCTGCTCTGTTGGGTACCCAAGGGAAAACAGATGGGCATGGTGGTAGTGGCATAAAGAGGCCCTCCAGGGAGCCACTGTGAAAGAAATGTGTCCAGCAAACACTGTGAGGTGAAACAGTCTTCCTGCTGCATCCTCCTCAGTCTCTGAGTTTTTAATAAACTCCTAGAAAAGAAAGAGGTGCAACCAAAAACCGAAGACACGGGACAAGACAGAGCTTCCAACTCCCTAGAAGATGGGGTCAGGATTTTCCCAAGCTCCTCAGGCTCTCTTTGGGGGTTGGAACACTGCTAGGTCTGACGCAAGCCACTGGTGTTAGCTCCACAAATAGCACGAAAATCCTTGCTCCGTCACATCAATTTTCCTCTTCCCAGTGAGCATGTATTTCAGAATAACTGTAGCTATTTTAGTATCTTTAAAATATTTGATTTCATAGAAAACCAACCAATAGTCAATTCACCCGTGAAAGAACCTAATATTCCTTTTCTTTCCACATGTTGATGTTTCATCCACCTAATATGGTATAATCACTGGCTTATTCTCATGTTTATTGCTTTATATAGACAATACCAAAGCAAAGCAGTAGAAATCTGCAGAACTTACTGCATGAAAGAGATAGCTGTGACACACTGACTGTGGGGGCGCCTACCTTGACTGAGTGACACGGCGATACGTGTGGGGGACTTCAGTGTTGCTAACATGCTGGAACCCTGAAATTCCTCTGCTTCATTTTAGACATACTGGTTTCCCGCCTCCTCACGGGGAAATGCGGAGCTTCTCATCCTCAGTTCATTGAGAAGCTCTGAGAACTGCCTTCTGCTTTACAGGCAGAGCACTAAGGCCAGAAAGGCAGAGTTGAGCGGAGGAAAAGAACGCTCTTGATGAGTCTGGTGGTGGAGATGCGCAGATAGCTATAATCATGCGAAAGGTGCTCCGATTGCAGAGTACGAATCCAGGCCAAAATGGAAAAAGCAGCAGGCCGTCTCTCTGAGAGAAATGCGGCAGGATTTGGTTAGGATGCAGCCTCTGCCCCACCTCTCCGAGAGGGCCGACAGTGACTTCCGAGACCTACTGCGATGATAACAAATACCCACAGAGATTTGGCACAAAGTTGGGCCATTTAGACACAGAAGAACAAAGTTCTGAGACAGTTCCGACTAGAAGTGGATCAGCTGGAGACATGAAAGGAAATGACATTTACAACTGAGCTTAAAGGATAAGAGAATTTGTGCAAGCAGAGATGTGAGAACAGGGTGAGGGCGGTCATGAACAAGCTAAGCCTGGAGTGTGCTCAGGAAGCTGGAACAGGCACAACGAGTAGAATAGCCAGGTTGAGGCAAGATCGTACAGGGCTTGAAAGTGGGCACACCCAGAGTGCACTTGAGGGCACACCCAGAGAGCACCTGGCGAGACAGGAGGACCACTGGGCAATTGAGGAACTTAATGAGCTCTTGTCTCAAAGCAAAAATAAAAATGGGTTGAGAAAGTGGCTCAACATGAAGACCCTAGGTTTAATCCTGTTACCACACACATACACACAAGGAAGTGCGTGTGTGCTTAGACAGAACAATCTCTGCTCTTGAGCACCTAAAACTGTTGTCACCGTTTAAGACTGTCTGTTCCCATCAGAATATAAACATGGCACACTATGGCCCATCTTGAAAGGATAGACGAAAGAAGAAGGGAGGAGGGAAGGAAGGAAGGAAGGAAGGAAGGAAGGAAGGAAGGAAGGAAGGAAGGAAAGAAGGAAGGAACTTTTTGATCTCGATATTTTCTCTGGTGAGCACTTCTAACTTTATCTCTCTTTATGGGAAAACCCCTTGAAAGAATTGTTCACATCCTGTGCTGTCTTGATCAGACTTTTAGTCCAACCTCCACCAAAGTAACTTCCATTGAAGTCATCACTATCCTCCATCTCGTCCAATCCAATGATCAACACAGTCATCACTGTGTTTGACCTACCAAGGACCTTTGACATGTCTGGTTGTCCTTACTTTCTGTGTCAGTTATACTTCTCTGGTCAGTCTGGTTTGCTGGTTTTATTGTCTTCCAGTCCCTAGCTGTCATAATGCTCCAAAACTTCGCTTTTAGACCTCCTTCTCTGACTTCACTCTCTTTCTTAGAGGTCTAATTCAAACACATGACTTGAAATATTGCTGGTACTGTCTATTCTCTAAGTACATTGAATTGCTATTTGCTTGATCAGGGCTGTGTTTTCAGCAAGCAACTTTTAGGGGTGAGAGACCTTCTTCCCTATCTCATTTTAATCGAAAAGCAACTTCTCTCCTCTTTCCTATAAAAGTAGTTCAGTGTTGCTGTCTGTCGCGCCCTCTACTGTGTGAGTAGCCATTCATTATACTGTGGTCCAGTCGCCGTGAGGAATTTAGCAAAGGGATTTGAAGTTCATGTTGCTCACTGTATTTAAGACCTCTATCTCTAACCCAACATCCCTGAAACAATAGCAGGCTAATAAGCCAGTTTGTAAGTAGGGCCAAATCTCAAACCAGGCTTATATGTGACATTAGGTAGCTCTGTTTTCTTTTGTAAGTCACGTAATACCTTGACAGAAATAAATGGCATACAGAAGCTTTCTACTCACAAATGTTCCACTTAATGACTTTCATGGGGAAAAAGCACTACATAGGGCAAAACAGGTCAGTCTGTGCTTGCCCCCCACCCCCCAGGTAGAATTAGCCGGGATTTAACAGTCATTTGAAATTTGAGGGAAAAAAATCAAATAACAAAGGACATTCAAGAAATTTGTGAAGATGTTTAAACTTCATGTGAATGATGTGAAATGCGTGGAAGTGACTGGGGAGTTGTGAATCCTTGAGCTCCCCCAAGCCCACGAATTTTCTCACCCAAGGCACCTCCTCTCTGTGTTCCCTACGTGAGGTCTCCTTACCCATTTATTTCATCTACAGGTGGTTGCTTCAGACACTTGTAGCTTCAGATCTGCTGATTCATTGTTAATAAGCTCGATAGCAAGGACACGTGGTCAATTCTTGCCAATCTAGTTGTGTTAGTCACGTTTCTGTTGCTGTAACAAAATACTTGTCACACACAACTTAGAGCAGGAAAGGTTTATTTTGGGTCAAGTTTCAGGGATTTTATTGCACATGAGCAAAAATATTGTGGTGGAAAGATAAGGCAGAAGAAAGATGTTCAACTCACAGCAGCCAGGAAGCAGAGGGGGGTTGGAGAGCCACAGATGAAGAGGCCAGTGACCAGATGATACACTCTTCAAAGGCATGCATGCCCTAGGGACCTACTTCCTTCAGTCAGGCTCCACCTCCTAACAGTTTATTCAGCTCTGAACTCTTCATTAGTCTAATCCCTTGATGAGGTCATTGCCCTCAGGTTCTTGTTGCCATTAGCACCAAACCTTTTAACACGTGAGCCTTTTGGGGGCACATTATGTTTAAACTTTAATACTAGTGTCCACAATGCAAGGTTTCGTCCTGTCAAAGGCCTGCAGGTCAAAACATACCCCATTGTGCTAGCTTCTCCTCACTGTGACAACATACCTGACATAAGAGAGGACGTGGTTTATTAATTTATTAGTTTATTTTGGCTCATGAGTTCAGAACTTTCAGCCCAAGATCACACAGCCTTCAGACCTGGGGCAAGGTAGAAATATCACAGCAAAATGATGTGGCAAAAACTGCTCACCTCAGAGAGCAGAGGGAGTGAGAGGGGAACATGGAAAAGGATGGCATACGCTCCTCAAGGACAAAGTATAGTCAGATGTTTGGAAGTACCAGATGAAGCCCCGAGGACCAACCCCAGAATCCATGCTCTGCAGCTAGTCCCTACCTCCTGTTTTCATCATCTCCTAACAATACTATCAAATCATGATCCTAACAATGGATTAATTCTCTTGGTGAAGTAAGAGCCCTTGTAATCCAATCACTTTTCCAAAAGCCTGTCAGCTAGCTTCAGACATTTAGTACCTGAGCTTTGGGAACATTTCAAACCCAAATCATAATACTCATATACAAATCCACCCTAATCTCAAAAAATCATGAATTTCTTACACAGAAAGTGATTTTTGAACCTTATCCTCTATCATTTACATTCACTAACTATATAGAAGATGAAATTGTGCTGTCAAAATATATAGGAAAGAAAAGACCATTTTAAATATTACAGAGAAATAGATGGCTTTAAAGGAAAAGTAAAAAGTTATCTTTAAAAGTAATGACTCTTCCAAAACTTAGTTAAAAGCAGAAGTAATCAAAATTATCATCCTGATGTTAGGCATTTGGAGTGTGTTTGTCATTGGCAGCGTGTATTTTATCCCATTTCTTGTAGACAAGCAGAAAGCCACAGGGACTATTTCCATTCGTATTCTGGGAAGCCAGAAATGCACACATCAGCCGTGTACAATTTGGTGATTAACAGGATGTCTAGACAAGTCCAGGTCCCCGTGGGAATAACATTATTAATTAAATAATAGTTTGGCTAATCACAATAGCAAAAATAATTTTTAGAATATATGTTTTACGAGTATGTCCATCAATAAAGTAAAAGTAAAAGGAAATATTTTAATTAATTCATCTGTGGTAATATTAAGATTATGACTGGCAAATTCTGTTGGAGGGCCTGGGAAATGATTTAATACTTCTACCATGGCGTGTCGTCATCTTATTGTTTCTAGCTAATGGAATTGTGTATTTCAATTATCTGGCCAAAATTCTCTTTATGTCATCTCTCAAGAATATATTAAGATCCATTAGTGAGCAAATAGATATGACAAATTTTCTGTTGCTATAAATTGTTCTGTTCTTTTAATACTGTGTGTTCCTACATTATATCAGTAAGAAAATACTCACTGAATAGGGAGGAATGTTGCGCTGTCATTGTTACTAAATATTTAAGCTTACTTTCTGTCAATCAAAAGACTGTTTATTCAAAAAAGGAAAAATAAATATATTGCCCTGTTCTCTTCAGCACATAGACAATTGATATTTTCAGAAAATATAATTAACCCAATATTATTAGCATAATTAATGACCTTAAGCTGTAGGACAAGCTATGTTGAACACATACTTCTAAACAAAAATTACCAAAGAGCTTATTCTCATTTGCATCATAAAAATTCAGCAATGGTCATCCACTTGTGCATTCATTCTAACTTGCTTAATGCCTAATCTTATTCCAAAAGCTTTCCATGAATTTCAGCTGAGCCTAGTTGAATGCTAGAAGTGCAACTACATAGCTTAAATCATTTTTATTTTAGTATTAGCCATCTGATCAACCTCTTTCTGTCCAGCCCATAAGAAAGTTTATATTAGAATCATATAAAAGTGTCCTCTGCAAATAATAAAAATGTTTTTTTTATATTATAAAGATTCATTAGGGTGCTAGATTTGGATTTTAAGGTATAAGCATGTAAAAATTAATTTATAAATCTGCTATCAGCTGTTACACTTTCCAGACCTGTTAAAACAACTGAAAGGCAAATAGGAGTGAAAAGTATAGAATTAGTTCAGATCAAGTTTTTGCTATCAGGGTAGAATTTTTTTTTTTCAGGGAAAAGAAGTCTCGTGTTAAGGTTCCGGGCTCAACTCCATCAAATTAACTCTCCACATTGATACATGAAAAGAGTGTTTTAGCATGACTGAGTCTGCTCTCTAGGGACCTTCTCATCAATCCTCTGGCATTTCTTCCAGTAAATGCCAATAGAACAGCCAGTAAATGATGATTGGCCTACCAATAAAGGCTGATGGACCCAGGCATGCTGAGTTGAATAACCCAATATTAGAAAACACCAAAATACATACTCTCTGTCAAAAAGATTAATGACATGCTAATATGCACTTTAGACATCATTCCCATTTCCAAAGACATCAGTAACCAAAAAACAAAATAATTCACATTTAAATCAACATAAAAGTGTATATAGAAGTGTTATACTAAAAAGTAAAGTCTATTAGAGCAGCTTCAGAAAGATAATATTCATTTTAGTATTGAGCTATCATGAAGGTCTTACCTTTGTATTAGAAAACTCGAGGCATTCAATCAAAACATTTTTATGTCTCTGCTTACCTGTCACCTGGCTAGATGAAAAAAAAAAATAATGACTTATAAGATTCAATTTACTTAAATTGGATGCTGAAAAAATTGGAATATAAGAGCTATCATACAACTATGGGTTTACCATCCAAAACTCTGTTTGCAAGATAAAGTCAGCCACACAGCTTCTAGATTTCTATCTATGTGCAAAACAGAACTGGTTCAGAAATGTTCGGTTGTAATTTCTCCACTCCACCTGTGCCCTGTTCCTTCTGTGGGATGGAACTGAGAGACCCAAAGTGTCCATCATCATTTTAGTTCCACTGTGTAAGAAGAGACTCTCCATCCTCTTGGTGAAAACTTGTGTCTAGCTCATTAGGATTTAAAACAACCTTGATCTGCCAGTGTTAATGTCACCAGCATTCAGTTTTCCTTACATCATTAAACCAGTCTTAATCAAAAGGATCATTTTCACAGTCAGTTCTCCAAAGTCGGTCATGTGCATTCGAAGAATAACTATACTTGTGAACCTCATGTAGAAGACACCTATGGAAAGGGGTGTATAAGGTCATCTGTGGGAGTGTGGAAAGGAACTATTACAAATCCTTCTCTATTTATTTTATTTAGAAATCTAAGTAAAGCTAGTTTTTAACAAAATCTGAGTTAAGATTTAACAGCAGTGCTCCCAGTAGGCCCAGATGTCCAAAGGTCGCATGTGATACTGCTATACACCCAGCAGCCCATGCGGGAGCAAGGCCTCAACAACATGACAACGTCCACCATGACAGTCGTGTTGCTTATTGAGACGAATTAGAAGCAGTGTGTGCTGTGCTAAGTACTTACACAGTATGTCATCTATTTCTGAGAAAACCAGTGCTCACAAAATTGCAAGTGGCTAAGATGTTCTTCTTTGCAAGTGACTTAGATTTTTTTTCTTTACCTATGGAAAGTTAAAACTGATTAGGGGCACATGAATGGATTTAATTTTTATTAAATAGCAAAGCTCATATGCATCTTCTTCTTACTATAAACTCTCTGACTGATGTGATGCATAGTAAAAACAATAGTGATCTGATCAAAACAAAGACAATGCCCCAAAATTTGAGACAATCAGTAAAATTATTTGAAATAAGTACTGTTTTATATCAGTAGCTTCTGATTTTAGGATATATATTTAAAGTAAAGTTGTAAAAACATAAGCTACAAGCACCAAATAGATTATAGCAGTTTTCTTCCCAACATCCAAAGATGCTATCTGCTGAGAGAAACTAATTTATATGCAACCTGATTTCGAGAAGTTTTTTTTTCCTGTCATTATTTTTAATCAAGGTGTTATGGTCACACTTCACCCATTAAAAATTGAGTGATTTTTCTAGCTATGACCTCTCTCCACCTACTGCAATTTAGGTTGCACAGAGCCTCGAATAAAAGTACACAGATGCAATCGACACAATCATAGCGCCAAAGGTCTTCACATTCCAATCCTTTAACCTGTGAATAAATTACTACTCATGGCAAAGAGGAATGAATTAAGGTTAGAGATGAAATTAAATGTGATAACCAATTGGCCTTTAATATCAGACTATCAGCTGCATCTGGCGCATAGGACTGTAATCCCAGAACTCTAAGAGGCAGGAAGATGGTAGCCCGAGTAACTTAGGTCCTTAGCAAGACTCTGTTTCAAAATCAAAAATAAAAATTGGTTGGGGATGTAGGTCAGTGCTAAGGCCCTAGGCTTGATTCATAGTACCACACACATGAACGTACACACACCCAAACACACACACACACACACACACACACACACACACACACACAGCATCCAAGCTGGTCCAGGTGTATTTCATACAATCACCAGCACTCTTAACAAGGAGGCAGAAGAGGGAGATCCAGTAGCAACAGCCTAAGAAAAAATTAGAAATTAGCCCAAGAAACATGAGCATAAAAGACTAAGGCCTGGAGCCAAGAAATGCAGGCATGCTAGGGACACTAGTAAAAGCAGATTTTCCAGAGGGGGCAAAGCCCTACTGACATCTCGATTTTAGCCCAGTGAGTTCTGTTTCAGATTTTTGACCTCCAGAACTTTATAATAAACTTGGGTTGTTTTAGATAACCGAATTCATACCAATTTATTATAGCAACAATGCAAAACCAAAACAACAAAGTCCTTGATCTACACACGTATAGGTAGGTACACACACGCGCACACACACACTGTCTTAATTAGTTTCTCATCACTGTGACTCAATACCCGACATCCACAACTCAGGGAGGAAAGATTTATTGTAGCTTACAGTTTCAATAAGGTCCTAGTCCGTTCATATGTGGGCAGGTAGAAAATGGTGGAATCAAATGATGGGGCCGCAGCTAGAGTCAGAGTCCAAGCGACTGCTCTGGGAGACAGATCCTCACAGCAGGACAGAACAAAGAGCAGTCTGGGAGGAAGGGCAGAACCAGCACAGGCCCTTCCGGGTCAAGCCCCAAGCACCTGCCCCTTCCAGCCAGGCCCCACCTCCAACACTACACAGTATCCGTAGGTACATGAGGCTTTGGGGGGACACTCCAGATCCAAACCACGACACACACACATAAATACACACCGCCAAAGGAAAACCCACAAACACAAAACTGATTGGTAGATGTCTTCCTGCACATTATTTATTAAGAAAACAATCCAGTGTTGTGAAGACACCACTAAAATTTGCAACATAAAGAAAAAAACCGTAGTAAATACATCAAAACTTTATTCCACGAGCCCTAAAAAGCATGACAACATCAAATAAATAAATTAAGTAAATGGACAAAGAACTTGTGCAGAAATTCACAATGGAAATGGCTAAGAAAATATGAAAATGTCTCCACTGATGTAAAACTACTGTGATGGAAATGAGGAAGTGCTATTCTGACACATTGGCCTTTTTCCAAGTGAAAATATTTTTGTCACAAAGGGTATGGAAAAAATAAGCATTAATACTTACTGCTGTGGAGGAGATACAGGATGCCACAAATTTGTTTGTTTGATTTTTTGAGACAGGGTCTCTTTGTACAATCAAGGCTGTCCTAAACTCATTATGTAACCCAAGCAGGCCTCAAACTCCTACTGCCCCAGCCTCCCTAGAGCTGGGAATACCAGCATGCACCACTACACCCAACTATTATGAAATGCTGGAGGATCGAACCCAGATTTATGCTTTCTGTTAAATTCTCTAATCACTGAGCTAACCCCCAGCTGCTTGTTTTTATAAATAACGCACAACTGTCAGTGTTTACTGTGTTGAATATTTCAAAATAGCTAGAAGAGAGGAACTTTTTCATCAACTGTTCTGTAGTGCAACTTTTCTAATAGGCCCAGGAACATTTTTTAAGAGGAGACAAACCAACCTCATCTCACTTTTTAAGTGTGAATGATTTTTTTAAGAGGCGAAGTTATTCCCTGGTTGGTATTGCTTGTCTGTTTGTTCCTTCTGTACAACTAGAAAACAGTGGGACAGTGAATCAGGAGAGGCTTTGACAGTGTCGGGGTCACCTTAATGTTCTATAGCTGATGGGGGGACAAGTTTTATACTTGACAGCATAAATTATTTTAAAAAATAATTTGGGGTGACAATTGTAATGTAAAATGTCTCAAATATTTTGACTTTCTTTTATTTCTATATTAGTTTCAGTAGAAATGTTTCCTAAAGGAAAGCATTTCCCAAAGCCAATCTCCCATTTTCCCCAAAGTGCGTTCTATCCTCTCAGAATTGTATGGACCAGTATTGTCTTTGGCCATGATAGTGTGGCTTTGCTATGAAAGATTGGAAACTTAGGTGTGTAATACATACGATATAAAATTTTGAATTGATGGGATGTCAGTAAAGCTTGTCAGCATTTGACAAGGTTGGCACTTCACGTCTCTTTAAGGAAAACTTGCCCCCAAAATTCACGACAGAAAATCACTGATCTAACTGGAAAAGAAACAGTATGTGGCCTTTTAAATTTTTAGATGTGTTACAGTCGTGCACAAACTGATAGTTGTGTGTAATGATCCTCAACACAACCAATAAAACCTGAGTTATGAAAGGGAAAATAAAGGAAGATGATAGTGACTGAACTTTAAGCCATTTCTTTCCTAGGTATGAAACTGGTTTACTGGACAAGCTGGACTTGGTAGAACATGATCCCAAGGCAGCTGTATTCACGATCCCACTGCCCTCTTCTAGGACCCACTGCTCTTTCTGAATGATCAGCACCCCTGAATAGCCCCACCCACTTTCTGTAGTCCTAGCATACTTCTTCGGAGATCACCTGCTCCTGGCCAGTTCTCTTTGATTCAAGAGAATGGAAGTTCAGTTCAGAACAACCCAAAAAGCTGTTTTCAGAGACTTTAATTTTTACCTTAAAAGTTCTTGTGCACACCCTTGGGCTCTCAGCCCGACCCAGCACTGCCGCTTCACACTTTCAACTAGGAGCGCCACTAGCTATGGCTCTTGTTTCCACACTTCCAAATATGAGTCGAGGGCCAATCTTCCATCTTCCCCAAACTGCAGAAACTGCCCAGCTCCTCAAAAGGCTTGCCAGAAGTGGACCATCACTCAGCTTGATAGGAAGGGTGGTGCCCTCATCGAAAGTTGGGGAAGACCAATAAGCACAGTCAGCTTCTTCCTAAGATTTTATTAGAGCCCACCTTACTCCCTAATTTTTGTTCTCTCAGGGCCTCCTAGCCTTTGTCGATAGAGTCTGGAGGAGAATTTCAAAGTCAAGGCTCTAAGCTACACTGACATGACAGTTGTAAACCTTACATACATTGTCTTCTGCAATGAGAAATTCAGCCTTTGACCTTTGACACTGAGCTTTTTGAATGGCACTTTGTAATGAGGGTGGAGGAGGGAAAAGACTAACAATGGGAAGAAAGGCAAGAACATAGACATCAATAACTACTGAGGTAGTTATTTTTCATGCCTCTCAAAGAACTTACAGTAGTTCTAGGCTAAAATAGATCCATTAGCAATTTTACCCTCCAGGAATTGTAATGTCTCTGTCTTCATGGAATAAAAATCATTTTCTCAGTATAATAAGAGCAAAAAAGAATAGGAGAAGATGCAAGAGCTCTACTTTGTGCTTCTATTTATTCTTTGAACCATCAGTATCCAAAGTATAAGTAATGTCTTTTATTTCATTTTACCACTAACTAATCACAACAAGATTATTGCATTTTCTTATGTTATAATTAACAAAACAGTTTAGTAGCTGGATAGAATTTACATTCTCATAACATTTTAAATAATTAAGATGATTGCTATGTATAAGCAACATGTTCTGATTCTTTTCTGTAGCTATAATGCATTCAAATAGTTTTAACAAAGTAAATAAATAGTTGTAGTAATAATGAGAAAAGTACAATTTATTCTACAAATAGTAAATAAAACTATATGTTTTGAATAATATGCAGTGATCTGTAAACTGTATCAAAATGTAGGTGAAATACCTAATGCTTATTTTCTTCAATTCCTATATGTATATCTCTTTAATCTTTTACTTATTTTTTATGAAGTGTCTTTCTATGTAGTCCAAGCTGGCCTCAAATTCATGATCCTCATGCACCACCCCTTTAAGTGCTACAGCTTTTTTTTGAGAAATCTATTGAAGCTACATGAAAATGAGAACCATCTTTTAAATCAGAGCTGTTACTTTAAATAAGTTTTTATGACCAATATATATTACAAATATATAGACTATTTCATATTTTATCTTTATTTATTGGATTACATAGACTGCCTGTGAGCCTTTGGCATAACTCTGAAGGTGCATTTTTTTCTTCTTTTCAGTTGGTTGGTTTTGTGTATGCCTGTTATGTGATCAGTATTTCCATGGAGGAGGAAGACACCTGTAAGTACTACTATCTCTCCCTGTGGGTTCCTTTGGATGAGATACAGCTTCCAAAACTGATCACCCCAGAAACATGAAATTTTTCATATTTGGAATCCAAAATGATTGGACTAAACATAGTAAAGGTATACTACTCCAAGGTTGACAAACTGCACTGTACAGGTGGCACTAAGTACTGAGAGTCAATCTGAGTCATGTGGAAATATGCAGCCTCAAAAGCCTGAAGACTACTGTCATGTGTGTCTCAGCAGCTTCTCAGCAGCAACTTAAACAATGTGCTGAGTGTATAATCAAGATCGTTCCACCCATAGCTAGCATGCTGGTGGCAGAACTGCAAAGTCTGACTAATGGTGGTGTGCCAATACAATACATCACAGCAAGATCCATACATGTAAAAACTACAGAGAATGTTGAGAACACTAAATGTCACAATCCTTGAGATAGACTATTTAAAAAAAGACACTGAAAAATGAATTTGTGGAATGCTAAGAAGATAAGTCATAATTTAGCATTCAAATAAGACATGTATTAAGACTTGAGGTTATGCAGTAGAGATGTGACAGTATGGCTCATCAGATGTCGTTTATTGAGGACCTGCTAACATATAAAGCACTCTTCATACAACTCTCTTACAAACTCATGTGATTCCAGTGAAAATAAATTTATTTCTTGAAAGTTCACTCTTTTAGGCAAGTCATGGGTAACTATGGTTTTGTCATTGCAATTATTGTCTGAATTGTAAAATGAATCCTTTATCAAAATGAGGCTGAGTAGCCAGCCATCTTAACTTCTCTCTAGAACACAGTTTCAAAGGGATTTGGTGATGCACTCCCGCAGGAGATGTCCTGTGTGGCGTGTGACCTGGAGTCCAATTGCCAGTTGGATGTGTCTCAACTCACTTGGCCAAATGTAAGAAATATTAGACCCTTGAAGTTAATGGTACCAGGAAGTAAAAGTATGTGAACATATTACATAGTGTACTCAAGGCTGATTTGGGGATTTTCTAATGCTAGATGAACCAGAAAGTTTCTAGAACTTCAAAACTACAGCTATAATGACAACACATTTCACTCTGGTGTTAACTTTCAGAAATGATGGTTTTAAGAGTTCCATTACCCCCTCTCAACTGATGAAATTAATGTTTAGAAAGGCAGCAGCACGTGTCAACTTACAGTCCAGACAGGCTGAGTGGTCAGAAACAACTGGATGAAGGTGAATCGTCTTAGCTGAAACTGGAACTTAAAGGAAGCTACTGGGATTCGAGCTGAGTAAAGACTTCAAAAATTAATAAGTTAATAAATCCCAGCTAAATTTTATAAAATACATTTCTGTAGATGCCCCCCAAGCCTACCCCCACAACACACAGTCTTTGTTATTTATCTCTTCACTGAATTCATTGGAGGCTCTCACAGATGCCAGGGCTCGGTCTCATCTTATTGAAAGAGAAAGGACAAAGTGCCCTTTTATCTAACAGAGGAAAATAGAAAAGGCTCTTCTTGGAGACTTCTTAACTTAAGCAAAACTGGGAAACACAGAAGGACATGTGAAATAAAAGGCTTATCTAAGATAGGCAAATGTTTTTGACCTCCTATCAGCCCTGTTTTAGAATAATGATGTCAGTAGACAGGAATTGTATTGCTACTGGCAGACACTGTAGTTCTGCTGACTTTGATGTCTTTAATTAACTTAAGTTTCTCTATAAAAATCTCTGAATCAGCTATTTTAATGCCCATCCAACTGGGGTTGAAGCAGCTGCTCGCAGCCCATTCTATTAAGGTTTTAATTCTAGTGGTTGCTATGAGGCCCATACATTAAGTTACCAAGAGACATCTGGATACAGTGGTTGTGTTGCCATCAATTCAAATAATACTTAGAGTCAGAAGGAGCAGTGGGTGCTCAAAACAAAGCAAATCTATCCAATTTAACATGATAATCTGCTGGAAGAGAGATGACAGTGAGAAGTCTTTTACAAACCTTTTAGTCTGCTAGTTCCAAGTGAGGACAATTTTACATTTTTATTGAAAGAAGGAGGAATTCAAAGTGCAGATGTAATTAAATTGTCCCAGGGTCTTTGGAAGGCAGATGTGAGCAAAATGGAATGTCTGCAGCCAACTGCAATGATCTCATAGGCTGCTCTGATTTGTGGCCAATGCTGAGCTTTTAGGTGCAATATCACCCTGCCCTTTGGATGTGGCATTACCAACCCTATGTCAGGATAATGTGTCCTTTGAATGGTCTTTCCAAAATTTAAATGCAAAATAAGGAAACAACATTAGTAGTCTTTCAATTTGCCTACCTATATTTCTGGAAATCTTATTCTGAAAGGTAGCTTTAAATATAACGCAATGTCACAGCATTTTGATTCCTATTCAGTCTGATGAAAATCTCTGCATTATTCACATCACAGAGTTAAGCCTTGTTATTGGACTGATAACTGTCAGCCAGCCTTAAAAATTAATAACAATCTTTGCATTTTTCCTCCTCTGAGAAATTAACGTTTCAGACAGACATTTCTGAGGAGTAATAAATGCTTGAGGAAACGGTCCAGCCACTCATCTGCTTAGTTATCTCTTGGCCCCTTTACTATTTCTTATACAGATTATAATTGCGGTTCAAATCCAATGAGCTAAAAAGCTGGCAAAAGGCAGGGTGTGAGGTGGGGGTCAATACCAGCTATCATTTGTTCTAATGGGGACAAAACAATTTTATATTGCTTCCTTCCATTTTTTTTCTTTTTTCCATATAAACATCAAGCTCTACGAATACTTTTGTGAAACTAGGAGCTGTAATCATATAAGCCTGTCAAAGTCTTCTTTGTGAATCATCCGCTGCCAACAATGAGCTTGCCAGCTTGCTGCTGTATTGTCAGAATTGCTGAAAAGAATGTTTTTAATTCAGGGAAGTGTGGATGAGGACCAAAACATGCTGAAAAGTAGCATTTAACTTATGAAACTACTGCTAGACGTTTTGGGAGGATCTGTGTTAGCACTGTGTCTCATATTAAGTTGCAAATTATGCTTGGGGAAAAAATTTCTGGACTCACAAAGTCTAATCTGAGTTTTATATGTTGGATAGTGGGAAAGAAAAGTATACCAAAACCCTAATATTTTTAAAGGAAATGAGCCCTTCAGATGTGGGTTCCATATTTTATGCTGCAAAGCTCAAAGCAGCAGCATTTGACCACTGTTAGAGTATCCATGGGGACCTTTCATTGGAAGAAGGCACAGCTTCTGGGGACACATCCTGTCTGTCTGCCCACTGCCCTTGAGGCTTCCTTCGGGCTAGTGTTTGTGCACTGGCCTCTCTACCTGTGAATTCCTTCTCAGAAGATGAAGTGATTCTTATCATGGTAATAGTGCAAGCTAATAATAATAATAATAAGTACTATCTCCTTCTAAATTCTGCTAGAGAAGCTAAAAAGAAAGAAATTGACTGGCCTGAATGTTCATTTCCCAGTTTCTCTGCCTTGATTTATAATTAATGAAGAAACTCAGGAACATAAGATAACCACAAAGGCAGGTACTGGGAGAACTTAGGGAAAGGCATAGGTACCTGGGAAAGACACCGGGAAGGCCCGGGTGATCCTCAAACATAAAACTGTCTCGTTGGTAAGTGCCTACAGCAGCATAAGCATATTTGAGGGCAGAGGGGCACATTGAATATCGTGAGAATCAGAGAAAGGGAAATAATTGAGACTTGGGTAAGTGATTCTACAATCCAGACTGACACATGAAGGCGTGTGCAGTGTTTGTCTACTCAAGGATCTACTGGCTCTCAGAGCATATAATTTACCTTCAGCAACTATGTGGCTGCTACCTAAAAGACTGATTTTCTTGTTTGCCTCATCAGAGCTCAGACTTAGAGTCCAAAGCATTTCCTGTAATTTATTAAGAATGCTCTGCTAACGAGCCACATAATCACTGCACTAAGTAAGCTCCCCACGAGAAGATCTATAATGCCAGGATCTTTGTTTTGCCCTTTGTTGTAACTGTAGAGCTTAGGGAAAAAAATGTTATATACATTCTTTGGATATGGCAAGTCATTTTTTCTCTAATTAAATTTCAAAATTCCAAGACCTGCAAGTATGATGAGATAATAAATACTGTCTTATGTTTAGATTTTAGTGAAATTACCAAAGTATTTACAAATATTCATGGGAAGCATGTGGAGAGTATACATTTCTTTACCATAATTGGGTGGAATTTTAGCAATTTTGAAAGTCAGAATGCAGGTAGATGGATTAAACTCCCACTGTATCACATTAGAACAAGAGCTCGACTTTGTAGACTCCAGGTAGGATGTCACCAAGAAAACAGAGGCTACACTGAAAATGAGGCAGACGTTTGAGAGTAAACGCTTCTGCAAACTGTATCTACCATCTATATGAAAGTATAAAACTACTGTCAAAGAGTGAGAACCAGGAAGTAGTGACCTCAACCAGCCACACATGAGAAGGCCAGGCACTGTGGACTCAAATCCAAGTTGCGGTGCTGTGGTTCAACCAGAATTCTAGTCTTTGGGTAGGATACCAAGAGAGTTTTTCCTTAGAGTATCTTAGGCACCCAAATACCCAAATCATGAACCAAGTGAAACTTTCTAAAGCAGCAAGAGAAGTCTTTTCACTAAAACCACCTGCTAAGTCAGGATTAAATTCATAGTGAAACAGAGCCTTGGTTGGGTATCACCCGTGTTTTTGGTAAGGCAGGACGCCTAGAGGCACCTGATGCTGTCTAGAGTCATATAACTTACTGAGCTAATTTACTTATTTACAGCTGCAATTGCTTTCCACCAGAGTGTTTGAAAGAGCCCCTGCACCCACTGTTTGGAATGCATCTTCTGATCTTAGTCACCTCTTCCCAATTCTGGTAGCTTTCCTCCTACTCTCTTAAACAGTTGGCCATCCTAAGGCAAATGTGACGATTGTTATATGCTTTCATTGCACACTGTCTTAGTTACTTTTTTTCACTGCTGGGACACAACACCTGAAACACCCAGTTTAAGAGAGGAATGGTTTATTTTGCTCACAGTTTCAGGAGGTCTTGGCTCACTCATGGGAGCTGACAATGCTGTGAAGGATCTGGTAGAGAATAGCTGCTCACATTATCACAAGAGGAAGGATCAGACATTCAGGTGAAGCCCCCAGAAGAGTATATCCTTCCAGGTCACATCCTTCTAATCCACTACATCCTCAGTAATCTCCCCTTCTACCCAGGGCCCAACTCCTAACAGCACACAAAATCCATACAAATCTGCAACATGAAAATACATGAGGCTTTGACGGAAAATTTCATATCCAAGACATAACATGCATTTTCCTTGGAAACATTTCGCGCAAGTGTAATGTTGTAACATCCAGATAGTCATCAGAGGCAAGCTCATTTCCTACTGCACTGAGCACTCTGTACCATGTTCCATAAGTGAATACTGAATGAAGTGAGGTGTGTACCAATGGTCTCAGAGGATGATCAGCATTTCTCCCATGGAAATATCTTTTCCTCGGTAGCTGTGATCATCTAGACCATGGCAGATGGGCCAAAGTAACACACCAACATCTAATTTAGTGAAGTGAATAGTTTATTGGGCTTCCTTACAGGCTATGGGTAAGGAGTCACCCATAGAAATGTGAATGAGGTACTCCCTGCGGTAGCACAGTTGAGGGGTCACTGAAAAGGTCATGCCTGTTCAACAGGCAGTTGGACCACGGAAAAGCCCACCCAACACTGATGTTGACTCACAGAAGCTGCACTTTGCCTCCCAAGACTCGCCAACTGACTGGGTTCTGTTTTGTGTTTTCTGATGTCACTGCTCTCTGCTGTCTGCGGCTCTCTGGCCCAGCACTGGCGCTTTCACGGTCCACACTGGCCTTCCATTCTACATGTGTGCACTGCTCACTAACCCTCATCATTCTCACTAGCCCCATGACCCCCTCACCCTTAAATAACCCCCGAGGATAGTGTCTCTAGGGCAAGGGCATGCACCACATGTCAGAGCGTGTGCCCCCCACACTAAAGTGCATGGGCCATGAGTCTCACCTACAGATAAAGACCATGTAGCTGCCTACCAGGGCACCCTGGCTCAAAAGGTTCCCCCCAGCCACTCCCACCATGTGCTCCTTTGAGCTAATCCTCCTCCCTTCAGGAGGGTCAGAAGGTCAAGTTCCCTTGGCAGAGATTAGACAGGAAGTCCTTCCTTTCCTTTTCTGTTTTCTCTTTGCATTTAACGGAGGACTTCTCTTCACAAAAGCAAGGAACTGGGACTCACTCTGATTCTTCTCTATCCCCCACATCCAGTCAGTCATCAAATGAGACACCACTACCTCTTCCTTGGGTTCTTCTAGGCTGCTATTACAGAGTACCACTGGTAGGACAGCTTCTAAATTGGACTGAAAAGTCCAAGTCAAGGAACTAGTAGCTTTGGAGTCTGGTAAAAGCCCGCATAAATGGATGTCTTCCTATTATATCCTCACAGAGTGGGAAAGGTAAAACAGTCATCCAAAATCCCTTTTGTGAGGCCAGTAATCCTATTTATGATCTAATCGCCTCCCAACACCTTCACTCCAGGAATTAGGTTTCAGTATGTTAATTTGGGGGAAGGGAGGAAATGACACAAACATTCTGACCATAACATTTCCCTTTAAATAACTAACAACTCCTACATATTCTTTCCAGGTACCATTTCCCCCACAAACGCCCTTCTCAGTGCACCAATGGTCCCTAGATATATCTGTGAGCCTGTATTCAAGCTATATTTAACTACCACGTCCCCCACTCACAAAAGGTAGGAATCATATCTTACCTCTCCAAGGATTCCAGGACCTTAGTATATGCAACATCATAATAAATGAGTAATGTTTACTATTCAAAACACATAATATGGCAACTATCCCATATGCTGTGTCTTATTTCTCTTCTTTGTTCAATAACATTTAAACTTCTCATTTCTATACTACAGAAAGAAGTCTGAGTATGCATAAATGCATATGGTATGCAAATGGTTTTTACTTACGTTCTCTGGATATATCCATTGGTGACTGTTTTGGACTGTTTTGGTGTCACTGTGGGAAAAAAATACATAATCAAGTCAAAGTATAAAGAGGAAAGTCTTATTTTGGCTGGTGATTTTAGTTCACAAATGCTTGAATCCATTACACTGGCAGTACAGCTCAACATGGCAGGAAGAGGTTGCAGAGGAGGCTGCTCACCTCACAGTGCTTGGTGGCAGAGACAGGAAGGATCTCAGGTCCCAATATCACCTTTAAGGGCGGTCCTCTAATAATCTAACTTTCTTTCACCTGATCTCTCTCATAAACTTTTCGGCTCCTGCCAATAGCACCACCACCTTTTAACAAACAGGTTTTTTGGGTAACATTTATAGTATAAAGTGGTAAATTTTTAACAGAAAATTGACACCAAGAATCAATGCCTCCACTCACGAGGAGTTTCTAAATTTCTGTGTTACTTGAAACTAGGTGTTAGAAATTATTTAAATGAAAGACATCGTAATGTTGCCAATAGCTCCCTCTATGACCACTAACACGTCATATTACCTTTTCAGGAATGCCAAAAGCACTGTGCAATTCTGTCATTCAATTGCCTATGTCCACAGGTGAGGCTTAGTTCAAGGTGAAATCAGATATGTCCCAATTTATTCTTCCTTGATTACCAAATATTCAAAGCAAGGAGCCATTCCAAGCCCCCCTGACATTTGTGCTCCAGATTTATAGTACTAGTATATGAAGCACCAGCTCGACTGCCCTCAAACGGGTCATCTGCATGAGTATTTGCCTGCCCCTGCTTCTCATCCTCTGCCTCAGGCAGAGGGGAGCTTGGAGGTTCTCACCCAGCTGGGCTGTGTGCACCCTTAAGTTGACAAGGAAGAGTGAAGGATGCTCCATCCAGATGGTACTAAATGGATGATGGGAGATTCAGGATCCAGGTGTGCTATGAGGAAATAGAGTCACAAATAAAAAAAAAAAACAGATTCTGTGGCATCCTGCATGTATAATGAAATGAAATGTGTGATAAGAACTTTATGAAGATTCTGAGCACCAGCTTTATCCTGATTACTAGTAGTAAAGTTTGTAACTCGTGGAAAAGAGCTAGTTACAGTGTTTTGCCAGTCTTCCTGTTTCTATTTTAAACCTATTTCGTTATCCTCATCCCAGCTCTCCTCCATCCTTCTCAACCCTCCTCCTACCAATCTGGTTCTGCCAGCACCACTGTGAGTGTAGAGCCCGTTTCCCTGCGTCTGTCCCTAAACTACTCAGAGGCACTGAGAGCAGCACCTGCGCTGAAGCAGCTCCCACTGTGCAGGTGAGCCTGGCGGCTCCCTTGTCTTTCTCTCTACTCTGCACAGGCAGCATCTTCTCCAGATACCTGGAATGAATTCCTCGAGCTGTCAGGACCCCAGAGAACCCTGCTTTCCTTTCGCGTTATTAGAGCTGCCTACCGTTTGGTTTGGTGATAAGCAGGGAGATGCTGTGATTTCTGGCACACTTCCCTACTTCAACACCCTCTACTTCTGGCATAATGACTTCCGCTGAGACTTTATCCCAAAGAAAATAGAAGACAGTGTGCATAGATCCTTTGGGTTCCCAGGTTCTTTATCTGTACCACCATCTTTATCAATGAATACCATCTTCCTGGTACAGGAAAGAGTCTTCCATCTCTCCTGTGGGTTTGTGAGTTTATCTCCATCTTTCTGGCATATTAACACACCTTTTTCCATTGCTTAGGCTTTCTTTCCCACACTCCTCGAGGCACCCATGTTTCTTTCTTCCTCTGGCTTTCCCCCCCCCTTGGGTCAGTTTCCAAATTAAACACACACAAAAAATGTTTTAATAAAAATTAAAAATTTGGGTGTGGTGGCTCATATCTATAATTCCAGCAAGTGAGAGGCTGGGCAGAAAGACTGTCAAGAGTTGGGAACCATCCCGAGCTACCTAGTAAGTTCAGGAGCAGCCCGGGCTACATAAGCTAGAGAGACCCTGTCTCAGTCAATCGATCAACCAATCAATAAGTAAACATTTTAAAAATAAAAATGGCCCTTGACTCCCTAGCTGGCATGTATTTCCCTTCCTTATTTCTCTTGCTTCTCCCCTGCACATCCAGACTTCTCTACAAAGTTATCTAGACCTACAGTGTTTGCTCTTGGTCACTTACCTATGTCAGAACTGACTGAAAACCCTGTCGCAGGCCAGCCACAGCCTTCTCATTGTCAGATTCTCTCAAATCTCATCCGGGTTCTCCAGAATTGTTGGCTTCGTCATTGCTGAGTGTTTCCCCCTTGGACATGTTTTCTTCTGAATTGCAAACGTACCTCAATAACACCTATTTTACCAGTATGAATTTCTTTCTTAGTATTTGTGCAAGTGTGGCAGATCTCTATTGCAGACACAGTGAACAAATGGAGGAGCACTTGTTCCGGCTCCAACGGAAGTGATGATTCACCTTTAAGTTTCCAAACTGTCAGCCGGCCACCCTCAGTCTACGTCTTCTGTTCACCCTGTCACACGAAAGCATCCGAAGAAAAGCAGACAGTAAAATGGGGAATTGTAAAGGCCAAGCAGTAAAACAGGTGTTTATGCCTTTTAACAAAATGGCTTATAAGAGTTTCAAAATCTACAGTCTTAGACCAAATACTTAAGATTTTATGAAGATCCGATTTTACAATTCCTCTGAAGAAATATCATGCAGGTAGTTGGCAATAAAAGGCACCCACGGAACATTCGTCTTCTGTTCCCTATATTAAGCACTTTACTGACTATGAAGAAATAATAATTTAATGTTCTTTCTGGCAGCAGTATTCGATGCTGGAATCTAAGTGAGGTATTTGGAGATAGTCACGTAATTTGGAGACCAAATATGAGAATCTGTAAGAGATACAAAATAAGTTCATTACAGATTTTATCTACATTACTCAACTTGGGTTTGCATTTCTGTTTTCTCACATTTTTCCTCATTCAGTGCTGTCTGGCTCTCTCTCTCTCTCTCTCTCTCTCTCTCTCTCTCTCTCTTTCTCTCTCTCTTGCTCTCGCTCTTCACCTTTATAAGAACAGAAGGTCTATCTTAGAGTTAATGATGTATTTCAAGGACATCTTTCTTTGCCACAGTTCAGTCAGCTGCAAAATTTCTACTGCTTTCCAACCCTACTCAGTCAATACCACGTTTAGAAATTTGGGCTTAGCTCTATGCAAGCTTGTGTCAGAAACTGGCTAGCTATTCATTGGACCTATAAACCTGTTTGTCAATACTTCTTCTTTGCACACAGCTGTACCACATATCCCAGCCTCCATGCAGCTAAGTGCCCCAAAACTTCCATTTGCAATGCTGCACAATCATCCCTTTCCCTCGCCCCCACTATAGGACACAGGCAGCATGAAATCTTTGAAATAAAATGTAAATAAAATTAAAATTTTTAAATTGAAATGAAGTTTTAAAAGAACCCATCGTGTTGCAGCAACCTGGGTCTTTGAGTTATTGCCTGGAGGAACATAGATTGTATAATTTAAGAATAGGATATTAAGGGCCTTGGAAGCATGGGGCCCTGAGGAAAGTCCCAGAGGAAGGAGATGTCAGGGAATTCTACTAGAAATTAGCAGCCATTCTCTTGCCATTCTAGGGGGAATGAGACATTTCAGACATTGGGCAGATAACAAAGCGCTCTTGAGAGACTGGGAAGGGTCTTGGAAAAGGTGGCACTTAACTGGAACCCAAAGGATGACAAGGAACTGGTGAGAGTACAGCTTTGCTGGACACAGGAGCCACAAGTGCCTAGGAAATTGCCTCCAGAAGGATTCCGGCCTAAACAAAGGCTTTGACATCAATAGCCTCCTTACACTAACTGCTGCAAATGGCCAAGCAACAATCCCAACTTTCCTTACCTACTAACTTACAAAAGAGTTTTGGACTGAAGGGCAGAGCACATGAGGGGCTTCATTTTAGACCCTGTAGAGCAAGAGGGCTATGGGAAAAAAAGATGAAACCTATACTATCTTTTTTCCCATGATGTGAGAATTAACACACAGCTTGGATTTACGCTTTGTTTAATTTGTTTTTATTTCTTGCCTTACTTTTTGATTTATTCATGGGTTTACTTGAAAAAGTAAATTAAATGTTTCTTTTAAACTTAAAGAAAATAATTAAAAATCCTAACATGGAATCCAGGACTGAGTTTTATTCTAGTGGAGGCAACAAAGCTGCAGGTTAACAAATAAAGGCCAGAATTTCTTTAGAATTTCCTCACTGAGCACTTTCTGTTCCCCAGAAGAAGGTTTTTCTGCCAAAAAAAAAAAAAAGTAATTATAAGGATGTTGAGCTTTCATTATGCAATTTCTTTAAATGAAAGATTTTTTTCAAGGCAGGGTCTTACTCTATAGTTCAGGATGGTCCTGCTCTCACTATGTAGCCCAGTCTGGCCTGTAACTCACAGAAATCCTACTGCGTCAGCCTCCTGAGTGCTGGGATGACAGGCATGTGCCACCACACCTAGCTTATGTAGCATTGGGGAATCAAACCTGGGCCCTCATGCTTCCTAGGAAAGTGCTCTAATAAATGAGCTATGCCCTAGGCCCTTAATCTGACAAACTTTTAAACCTTATTTTTTTCTTGAACTCCCAATACCACATGAAAATTTTAGTATTCTTTTTAAAACTCTAACAAATTTTAATAATCACATTTTAGAAAGATTTTTATTTCTTTGTATTGTGGCAAAATACATACAAACATGATATTGTCATTTCAACATTGTTAGTATATCATTCCTCCCTAAGTTGTAGATGTCAGATATTCTGTCTGAGGGATGAAAACAGTAACTAAGACATAGTCACATACAGATGATCACAAAGTTATAAGAGTACCACCATTATGGAATTGGCACATTTTATTCTTTCTATAATTAATTTCCTGGGATGGAAATAGAGTTCTCCAACATGTAAGAATCTCGAGCAACTTGAAGTTACAACTCGTTCTGGACTTTTTCAGCTGGGAAGCAGGACCCAAATTTCAAGGACATTCAGTCCACTAATAGACTTCAAATGCTTTGAGAAAATAGTTGTTTGAATAAGAGCAAATTAATACAGTAGGCACAACATCAGGACTCAGATGCCATTCGATTTGTGTAGATAGAAGATTTCACTCCTATTAAACGTCTCTTTTGGTTTGATTTATACTTGTTATTCCCTAAAACACTTTACTATCTTCCCATGTATCTTGCAGGCAATTTATTGACATTCCAGTTGCTCATTTCAACCATATTACCTGACGGAATTCTGTACTCTTTTCATATCTTAAATAGATTGCCAATTCCTATAGACATTCAAATATTTGTTTAGACTACTTTTATCTGCTATCTTTTTGACATTATTAAACCTCCCAGATAGGAACACATTCATAGTCCAGTTTCAGCTTATTATTTAGTTTTAGGTATTTAAACAAGTTTAAATATTTAATCCTTCATTGACTTATTCATTCATAAAAGTTATTTAAAGACTTCTGGGAATTAAACCAGTGCAAAGAGATAAACAAACCCTGGTCATTTTCTCAGGAGATCTTCCATTCTAATAAGTGAGCCAGTGTGTGCACAGTTATACAATCGTGAAGTACAGGTCAAGGTCCAAATGAAATGAATCAGACACATTGAACAATAGAGGGAGACTAGCTATGCTCAGAAAATCAAGTGTGGGTGATCAAATCCTGTGAGCACAGCCATCCATGAAGAGTCACAGTGCCAAGAAGGAAGGAAACAAAATGCATCCTAAATGCCAGGAAAAAAAAGTCTTAAAAAATGAAATCTTGGCACCCTTGCCCCTCCTCCTGCTTGTATGGAGTTACTATTTTTTTTACCTCACTTTTCCCTTTATATTTCTCCCAATAAATTTACTTTATACTTCAAAAAATAAAATGAAATCTTGTAAGAAGCATAAAATATTCAGGAATGACAGAGGCAAATCTTGACCACTAAGGAAGTCGTCAATAGTTGGATATGTTCAGTTTACTAAAAGAATAGTGGGTAAGGCTTTGGGGGCCTTGGATTTTCTTTTATCCAGTGATTTCCAACCTATTTCATGCCTAACATTCAAAGAACGTCAATATGTATAGGCACCTGGTGATGCATGAATGACTCTTCTAACAAGAAACAACTGCCCCAGAGGCTAGCTGTCCCAAGCCTCCCTCAGCACTCACACACACGTACACACCAGGGAGTGAGGGAACTGATAGTTCGCCACATCCGGACCCTCAGGTCACATCATTTTGGATGCTCTGCTAGTTGATGTAGAGACAATGAATGGGTTTAATCTTGGAAATGATGCTATCTGATTCAATTTTCTCTGAACAATAATTCATAGAAGGAGAAAAAGGATTTATAAAAGAGATCTCTACCAGGAAACTGCACTTCAGATCAAAATTGTCCTACAAAAAGGAGAATCGAAAGTAATAATAGCTGCTATATAAAAAGCAATGTACTATTTCAGAAGAGAAATGCCCAAGATTGTGGATGCAGACAATCAAAAGGAATTATAGAAAGACTTTAGAGCAAGCAACTCATTGTCTTTTGGTACACGGAGCAGGTAAAATATTGACTAGCTATAAACAAGAATAAGAAAACGTATTGGGAAAAACTAGGTAACTGTGACAAAATATATTGCATGAAAAAAATGTGACTAGAACTAGTTAGACAAATTCTCAAAACTATTTTCAACCTCTACCATTTTCTTTCTGCCTCTGTTTTGTTTCCTTGATCCCAAAGAAATTCTAGAAATTCACTGTCTCATTATTTACTTATTATGTATTCAGAAACACTTACAGTGGGGAGAAACTGTCAGAGATCTGGACTCACTTGATAAATACAAACTGGAAGTATAGGCAAATAAAACTTAAGGCAGCAAAAAAAAAAAAAAAGTGCTCAGAATTTTGTTTAAATCCTGTATTGTGCAGAATTAAATATTTCTCCCAATGAGCCCAGAAATCCTGACACAGACTTTTGGTCACCAGTGAATCTGAAGAGAGTAATTGAAAAGTTACAAAACTTTGAAAAGGCCTTCAGTAAAGCCAGCTGTAGCGGACCGCCACCATAAGCAGCGGCTCAGGCCCTCTCATCGCTGATGATTAACTGAAATGTTCCGGGCAAACTCACTGTACCGAGACAAGGCACCACAGTGCGGCGTCCAAAGAGCAGAGAAACTTTCAAGAGAAGGGAAAATATATGAAGACTGTAATAAGAAAGAAAAAACGACTCTCTACTTTTCCAAAATATGAGAAAATCAATACAAAAACTGAAAAGTGTGTGTGTGTGTGTGTGTGTGTGTGTGTGTGTGTGTGTGTGTGTGTGTGTGTGTGTTGGGCTAGGGAAGAAGGAAAGCGGAAGTGAGAGCAGGTTTGTCCTAGGCATCTTTACATAGCTGGCTCACCTATTGCAGGGAACAGTGCGGGGAGCCAGAGGATTAGCAGAGGATCTGAATATCATCAAAGCACCCGAAGGAGCGCACGACCAGGTCTCCCGACGCTAAAATCAAAAGCAACACGTTAAAGCGAGCAAAGTCCAGGGCACGTTTAGAGGCTCGCCAGACTAAGCAAATCACTTTATCTAAAGAACCACACTTAAAGCAGTAGGAAAAAGTCACTTTGTGCACTTTGTACAAAAGGAATTGCTATCTACAAAGAGCCCCACGTAGTGACTTAAAACACTAGACAAGACTAATAGATGTCTACTCCAAGATCCTGGGGGAGGCGGGAGGTACGGGCTTCCCACTTACAGTCATCAAGAATAACAAAATTCATCATGAATAGGTAAAGAAAAAAGGCATTGGCCACTCTGTAGGATAAAATGCTGATGTTTAAATATGGAGAATCATGACATTTAAATATTGAGTGATAATAGAAATTACTGACCCAGCGTAGGAAAAACTAGCAAGCTAGCTCACTAAAATTTAAGTGGACCTAGGGAAACATACCCAGTAATCGTTTGCCCCAAAACAACTGTCTTGTTTCAGCACCAAACATTCAATATATGAAGCCTATGACTAGAATAAGAATAAAAGAATCTTACGATCCTGCTCAGGAACTACAAAATTCTAAAACCAACCAAAAAATGTAAACTATATTTAATTTCAATAGCTACAAAATCTGGTGTGGCTCTTCAACAAAATTAGAATAATCCACAGTTCTCTAAGCCTGGCTCAATACAAGGTAAGAGAATGTAAGACTGATGATGATGTGCGTGTGATTTTTCCCCTTTTATTGATATGTATAAGTGCAGAACATAAAGTTTACATTGATCTTGAGTTTATTGTACATATACATATCATGGCAAAATTGTAAATTCTTCCCCTCTCCCTTTTCTACCCTCCCTCTCCAAAACCCTCCCCTCCATTCCCATCATTCCCCCCAATAAGTTCTATGAAATAATTGTGATCTGGGTTTCTCATAACAGGGAAACCATTCAATATCTCACCCCTGCTTCTAACTCACTTTACTAAGCAGGATGATCACAAGTTGCCTCCATTTGTGTACAAAAGCCTCCAACCTATCTATCTTCATAGATGCATAGTATTCCATTGTGTATTCCACAATTTGTGTATCCATTGGTCTGTTGATGGGTATTTTGGTGACTTCCATATTTTAGCTATTGTTAGTTGTGCTACAATGAACATGGGTGTACATGTATATCCATTATGTGTTGTTTTTAACTCTCTTGGGAAAATTCCAAAAAAAAGGTATTGCTTGAGCAAAAGAGATATTTATTTCCAGTTTTTGAGAAACTTTCATACAGCTTTCCATAGTGGTTGTACCAGTTCACATTCCCACCAGCAGTGCAGGAGGGTTCCTTTTCCCCACAGCCTCGCCGGCACTGAGTGCTATTTGTGTTCTTGATATATGTCAATCTCTCTGGAGTCTGATGGTATGCTAGTGATGTTTGGATTTGCATTTCTCTTTTGGCTAAGAATGCTAAACATCTTTTCATGTATTTATTAGCCATTTGAACTTCTTCATCTGAGAACTGCCTATTCATTTCTTTTGCTGTGGGTATGATTTTTTTTTAAACAAAATGTACCGTCTGCTTTGTTTTTGTTTGTTTGTTTACCAGATTTAGAATTTCTTCTTCAGAGTACTCACATGCAGGATGACTAGGTCATCTAGGAGGTCTCCCAACCAATTCTCAGATCAAGCCTGTGGTTTGGTGGCATCAAAAGTCTGTTATGAACTTTGTAGCCTCCTGAACAATGACCCAGCTAAATTCTCTTTCAAGTTTCCAGTCTCAGGTGTTCTGTGATAGCAATAGGCAACCACTATGCATGCCTACAAACTCTTTGACGGATCTTGCTTTTACTGGGAATAAACAGAGGGTAAACATACTCCTATTTGAAGATGCTGGTCTCTTAGTGTCTCCCCTGACACTCCCCAGGGTGAGGAGGATCTAGGGATCCCGGGTAAAGCTGAGGTTGCTTCTAGGCCCTTCAAACTCAGTGGTTGCTCTCAGTGTTGGCCCAACCAAATAATGATCAGGAGCATTTCAGCCACATGAGTTCTGCACACCACTACCTGACACTGAGGGAAAGCTGGAAATGAGAAGAGTCTGTCCTGCAGCCTTATTACCAATCGAGAAGAGGTGTTGTTAAAATAGCGGTGGGCTCTGTTCAGGACGTCCAGCCTCTGGGACAGTGGGCTCTACTCCTCCAGCTGGAGCTGACTCGTTGTGGTGCATCTCTTCGGTCCCATGTGTTTCTTTTTTCAGTTTCAGGCGCCTTCTGAAAAGTGGAAGAGATTGGAAACTTCCTAAGTCATAAAGGGAACAACAAGAAATAGCCATAAAGCTGGCACTTGGGTGCCATCTGTCCTCTTGGATGGCTCGTAAGGTTCACAGAGTTCTTTCGGGCAGGTGGCAGCACAGCCCCAGCCATCCCCTCTGGCCCTCAGCAATGTTTTAGGGCACGGGCACATCCCCTGTGCCCAGCAGAAGCTTCGTGGCACCTCTGTGGCCACTTAGCTTGCAGGGTTTCGCCCGATAATAGCCTGTGGTTTGGCACAGCAGGCTGTGCCTTCTGAAAGCTCAGATTCTTTGAACAGGAGACAGGAGCAGATTAGTGGCACTGCAGAATAGCTCCCTCTCTAGTAGCACTGGCAGAATTTAGCTGCCAACTCCCTCTGAAATAACTGGTCTCTCTTAAAAGCTGTGATTACTAGTGGAGTGCTGCAAAATCCCTCTCTGCATGACCTGAGTTGATGTGAAGCCTCCATCCCAGCTCTTTTGGTACAAATTCATATCACAGAACAAGTAAATCACAATGTAATGATGCCAATAGTTGGATTTTTCAAGGCCTGAGAAATGCTTCCTTAAGAATTTATGGCTGGACTTGGCAACTTGATAAATAAGTGCCTATTAGAAAGCCCTAATAATTACAAATGACACTCCAGAAAGTAAGTTCCTAATAAGTGTATAAAGGCTGTGAATGGAATTCTTTGGTAAAGATTGTCTAGCACTTGTGAGGCCACAGGTTCAAACCCCACCAATGCGGGGGGGGGGGGGGGGGGGGGGGGAGAAAATAAGTTTTTTAAGTGGTCATTTTCTGACACCTATCCTCTGAGCTAAAAACAACATTACAGGAGTTTCGTGTTCCCCAATTTAGTCACAGGACAGCTTGCAACACATGCAAATCAGAAACAGAACATGCCGTTGTTTGGCGACTACAAACATGGAAAGAGAATGAGAGGTGGAGGGGTCCCTGAAATTGGCATGTTTCAGCACGAGGCATGCTGATGTTAAAAGCCACGTGACGGATCTGAGGTTTTGAATGTGAGGCCCATGAACGCAAGGAGCTGTGAGCCCTGCCAAATGATAAGGAGATTGTTTAGCAAATGTGGAAGTGTGCTCTTTTTTAACAAAAGGATTTCATAAGCTTTATAAAATTTTTCAAAAGATATATGTCTTAGAAGCAAAAAGAGCCTTGACTCAATGCTTGCAAAACCTTCCAATTTTCAATCTCCAGCCTCGTATCATTTATATGGCAGCGGCGTGTTGAGGAATAGAGGAGATGGCCTCTGACAAGGAAAGCGAAACTGCTGTGTACAGTCGTTGCTGCTGCACACAGCGCCATCAGTAACCCCTCCAGCTGGGAGGGGCTCCTTGTCAGGAGGATGCAGGGGCTGGAGTGAGTAACAGCAAAGATACTGGCTTACAAGCAGCATCACTCCTTCCAAGAAGTTGCTTGTCTGTGCTGATTGGAGTCAGCACAGCAAGTGCATTTGAAAGGGTTGCTTTTGTGGCCACGGGCTTTCCCTACGGAATCTTTTATGGTAACACCTCAGTTTCTGAGAATGGTGGATGGAAGCGCCCTGCAGAGCTGACTTCACTGGATAGTGGATGCCAACTCTTTAACTGTGCCTCTTTTTTTTCTAAACTGTATATGACATTTGCAGGCTTTATTAACCACAGCACACAGGACTCACCTTCGCTGTCCTGCAAGCCCAGGCAAGCGGCATCTGGGTGTTTCCTTCTGTCTCCTGTCTTCCACATCTGCCTTCTCGTGCAGATCCTGTAGGCTGTCTTGCTATTAGCACTGCAGATTTCATGAGGCAGTTTCCATCCTGACACTCCCCTTCTAATATCTTTGAAATCCTGTGCGCACCTCTTCTGGGCCTTCTCACGTTTCCTTGAAATGCATCCCATTATTTCCACTGAACAGAGCTAAATACAGCATCTCTTTTCTCCTAAAAGGGAATTTTAAAATGCATAGTTGCCATAGTTTCTGATCAGTGTAATATGACTGCCTTTCTGCAAGCTTATTCAAGAGCCAAATATCTTTTTCACTGAGTTGTTTTTAAGTCTTTTATTCAGTCTGCAAAAAAAATCAATGTTTTTGTAACTTTTGATGTAATTTTTAGAAAGCCTTCAAATTCTATACCCTCGCTCTCCATTTATACTTCAACCTATCCCGTTGCTTGAAGTATTGTCCCACCCTAGCAAGTGGAAGGGGTTGTCACCTGCCTAGTGAGCTATTGTTTAATATGAAAGCATCATCACCTGATGGACTTGCCCGCACCTGTTGCCAAGCGCTCTCTCTCCATCCCGTGCATTTTTCGTCACCTACTATTTAATGATTCCTCTTTAATAGCTGAAGTTTCTTTTTATAGTCTTGTCTAGCTCTGCAATCTTCATGGTTTGAGTTTAACCTGTAAACAGTATCCTCTTTTCAGAGGCTTGCAAATTCTCTTTCATGCTAGAAATCTGACATGCAGAGAAGGTGCACCTCATTTAGTTGCTTGAAACATCTCTGCTGACCCCCAGAGCCCTGGCTTCTTGCGTGGCTTAGACCTTGTTCTAGATGTTTTTCCTTGGCAGAGAAAATATTACTGCCACCAGTCACAGTAGGAGAATCTGAAATGGGAAGCAGCGCTTTCAAGCTTCTGTTGTGTACTCATCAGAGAATGTGAGATGTAGGTGCAACAGACACAATTCTTTTAACGCGGAGTTAGACGTGTAAGAAGAATCAAAAAATCATGCTTCTTCCACAATGCTTCAAAGGTACAGTGCAGGTGGCACCTTTCTTTCAAGTGTAACAAGCAGGCTGATCACTGTTTAAGAAAAAAAAAACATAGGTGTTTGAACAGAGGTGCTGGAGAAGTTGGTTCTGCAGCCTGGGGAGGGTGGGGGGTGGGAGTGGGGGTGGACTGGAGCTGCTCCCAGAAATGCTTTTCACCAGGTTACGGCGCAGCTCTTGGGACGTGCAGGCGAGTTTGTTGGTGCCTTAGCAGAAGGAGAATTTCTCCAAGAGCTACAATGAAAACACTAGTTTTATATGCTGGTCTGTAATAGCAGTATTATATATTTCATCAAATGCTTTTAATAGAAAAAGTTATTTTCAGTAATGTTCTTGACTTTTTTGAAATCTAATTTTTAACATCAAAGTAAATCGTTTAGGTGCTCATTCTGTGCAAGATAAAACTGGTATCATTTTAAATGTCAGGTAACTCAGTTAAAAAGTAAATCATAACGTGAAATTATTTGTTTTGTGGAGATAACAATTTCATGCATATTGTAACATATGGCTAAAAAAGCTAAAAGCATAATATTCTTATTAACTTAAAAAATATGAAGCAGTAATGTTTTTCAAATACAGGTGCCTGGGTAATTTTTATAGATAGTGTATGACTGTATAATAAAAAAGCTGTAATATTTACCAAAGAAAATTAAAATTTTACCTTAAAAATTTATATGCATGTGTATGCACACGTGAATAGAATAAATAAACCAGAATAATTTTGTAATGAGAAGTATATTGAAAAATAAGACTTCCAACACGAAAAAAATTTTCTCTTTTCAAAAGAGAAAAAACTTAGAAGAGAGAAAGAGCTTTGAAGAACTCTTTGTAAATTACTTAGTTTTCTATGATTCCTACATTATTATAAATATTGTATATTTTAGTTGAATTACACTCAAAATTAATTGAAACACTCAAGTAAATTATTCAACAAACAAACCTCCTAAAAAAACTTTCAAATTTCTTAGTATATTGAGAGTCTTGAAAGCTTTAAAAAAAGAAACACTATGAATACAAATACCAGGCTTAATTTTTTAAACATTTCTATCGTGTCCTTTTGAAATATCTTGACCTCTGGAAAAACTCCAGGTAAATCTCTGGTTTTTACATTTCACACCAAACTCAAGTTGATTGGGAGTGCCTTCAATTTTGCTGCATCTGTATTTGGTGAAAACAATTATAATAGATACAGTTTATGTTTTTCACATTATAGTATTCTTTTCCAAAGAAATATACTAGTACAAACACAAAATGAGAGTAACTGAGAAAATATCTGAACTAAAATACATTACAGAGATTGTTTGTTTAACAAATGTGCTTGACATTTACCAGCAACAATAAGAAGTACATCCTCTCAGTCAAAAATACTGTGATTTACATAGTCACGCAAGTTGTCAACAATTTCAGATTTACTGACCATATTAAAAATCTTTGAAGAGGCTTTCAAAAAAATTTATAAAAATAACAACATTGAACTTAGCAATATTCCCACAATGTCAGTGATACATTAGAAACAAAGATGATTAAGCATCAGATGAACGTCCATGAATTTGTACTGAAAACGACTCCATCCATTATTGTTGCACTTAACATCCAAACGATCAATGGAGCAACATAGTCTGTTTCTCTTGTTTAATATGTTTTATTTCACTTCAATATATGTGGACATGTAGTGTTTGGGTTTTAGAGATAATTTTATCTTTATTATAATTTTCAATTTGAACCATTTTATTCACATACATTTATGCACATATATTCAATATATATAATTTTATGTATTTTCAATATCCTCTTTCACTTCCAAAAGGGCTCTATATATAATGTAGTCATTCAAATTTCAGAATAAATCAAAATATTTTTGTGATAAGGCTGATATTGAAACGGTCAATGTGGTCTTTATTCTAAAATTCTGCCCATTCATTCAGCAGGGTAAAGGAGTATATATGTTCGATTAGACACCTAATATAGAACCCTCGGTCCAAACTGACACCTTTAGGTATTGGCTACTCTCCAGAAACAATTTTTGCTGGTGTCTCACATTGACTCCTTTCCGACTACGACTCTCCTGAAAGTAGTGTCCAGGTTACGTGACCTGAACAGAAAAGGATAAGCTTTGAATTTCTCTGCTGTTTGGGGATTGTCAGAGGTGTTCTTGCCATATGAGGGCTAAGTAACCCACAGGCCTCCTAAATCCATGTGTGCTCACTGAGCTCAAGAGGCCTCCTTTTGCCCAGCCTTACTTCAGCTCCTGCAAAGAAAGTAGAAAGATGGAGAAATTCGGACATCGACCAGAAGAGCTACAGCTGAGAATTCAGTAGAACTTCTAGGTGAATTCACCTCTGTCTAAAAAACAATTCACTAAAATGACTTTCCACTGAGGATATGACACAATATTTGCATACTGTGCATCTTAATGTGTGATTCCATATATACGCCACCCACCCTTAAGAGTTCAGTGTTCCCATGCCTGTACATCTGTTAATATTGAAGTGCTACCATATGAACAAAGCTTGATATAATTAATATTTTAACAGACCAAGAGAAGCAAATTAAAAACTGACTCAAAAAATCAAGGTTTTGATCAAAGCAGAAAGACACTAGCATTTTAAAAAGACTAACATATCTATAGAGACTTGAAGACAAGTGCCACTCTATCAGAAAAGACATGAAACCATTGCAAATACTTGGTTGATGGCCATTTCCCAGGGGAAGCTTGGGTACAGAAGGCATGGAGCTAGATATGACTTCTCCAAAGCCTTTAATAATGCAAAAATATAATAATATTAAGAAACACCAGATTCTGACAATGAGAAACAGAAGTACATCCTTTGATATATAAAAGAAGAGGGCATGTCTGTAACCCCCTGAACAAATACATTACTTAAAAACTCAGAGTATTTACTGTTACTTCTTTTTTTTTTTACTGAAGGCAATAACAAGTGAGATTTTTCATAACTCTAGGTTACTTAGGTGTTTCTTAAATTTTCCCCACTTTTTGACTATTGGAAATATTCTAGTAGTGCTTTATGCTAAATAGACATTTCCATTTGACAGTAAACTGATGGTTTTGTTATTCTTACGTATGCTACTTGAAGCATCTAGTATTATGTGTATTTTTATGTACACATTTATTCATGTTGGGATGTTATATTTTCAGTTGATTTCATAGGTGGACTTGATACACACTCCTACTACCAGGATCATGTTGAGTTAAAGCCCGTTAAACCTGTAAGTAAAGGTATGATGATGCAGAAATAATTAATCCTTCTAACCTGGCCCAAACTAACCAAACCTGGAGTCAGTTGGACCTACTACTAATCATTGGCTTATTTTCCCTGTTCATATCTAAAATGTACATGTTACATGTAACCCAACATCATCATCATTATTACTCATTCTGGGAAGGACTTGAAGAAGGTAACATAGTTTATATATCTAAAATAATATTCTTACATTATTTTCCTTGATCAATTCATATTACATTGATTCCAATTGAAAATGAGATCATTTATTCTGCAAAAATGAATGCCAAATGTGTACAGAGCAGAGTGGAGAGACAAGAAGGATCTGGGTGAGAACTCAGGCTCTCCATTCCTGGTCCCTGGTACCTTCTTGAGTATCCCTGTGACTTGCCATAGGATGGGTTCATGGGAGCAGTGATGGACTAGATGGAATAACATGTATATGGTGTGTATGCTTGTCAACTCTTGTTCTTTTCGCTAGATTATTTAACTGAAATTTTCAGGAACAATTTTCTGTGTCCCTAGAAAACATGGGAAAAAGTCAACAACAACAACAACAACAACAACAACAGAACATAAAATTGTCACCTGAAACTGGACCAATTTCATTTGAGGACAAGGAAATAATCTTGGTCACCTAATTGATTAAGTACTTTAAAAAGAACTAAGTGAGGTGACTCTAGCCTTAGAAAAATTCTAAGTAGCAAAGAGACAATCATATCAAAAAATAGCAGTTATCACATACCAAGTATTTTTCCTGTGTTTTCTCACTTCATAAGTGACTTGCACTTATGTCCTCATGAAAAACTGAAATATACAAGTATCCCTCCCCTATAAATAAGGAACCAGAGTCTCTAGAAGGTAGGTAGTTTTCTCGAAGTTGCACTAACAATCAGCTGTAAAGATGAGATCTTTCCTGAGTAAGCAGCCATTCAGCTGGTCTCACAGAGTGCACTTGCTCAGGTAAATTTCCTGTCCTTTCAACCCACTGCTTTGTAACTCCACAATTACAATGAAAAACCTATGAAATACATGCAGATAAACAACCATGTGTGAAGGATTTCGTCTGTTGCCTTATTGTTTCAGTGACAGCACCTTTAAGGACAGGAGCCCTAAGAAGCCTGCACTGGCTTTTGTGCCTTCCCAGTGTGAATTAATTTTACTGTGGCAGAATGATCTAAACAAAACATAGTTCACAGGCTCCATGAATCAGATTGGTGCCAGTCACACGGTAGATGTTTAAATAAATTTTGGTTCCTTAAAGAAAATCCAATATGAAAAAACATTTTTCTCATACAACATTTCAGGAGCAAGTAATTGCCACCTCTAATATTCTTCTAGATGCCTATAAACTACATTATTATTTCTGGATTTGGGGAGCCTGGAAGGGATTGTGACAATAGTAAGAACGCTTGGTGCCTTGGAAAGGAGAAGAGAGCTGAAACAATGCATTGTGGTGACTTGGACAGTCTACATGTGTTTGCTGTGAATGAGAGGATGATGAATGCTTTCATCTTACTGTGAAAAAAGAGAACTCTACAGAGAAATTTCAATATGAAATATATTGCAGTGTAAGATCTATTAGGGAAGGTCATTAAGAACTGCAATAGATTAATGTTGATAATAGAATCTTCTTTCTTGAGTGACTTTAAGGAATGGACTCACATATACCTAGATATTTCATACAGGTGTTCTGTGGCATGTCCTAGGGACAAGTGACTTCCACTTATGTCCTTTGAAGTGCCTTCCATTGCTGCTAATTGAGAACACATAAACCATCTTAAGGTCACCCAAAAGGCATTGGAGAACTTCACTGTCTCCTCACGGGGGCTTCTCACCATTCCTGTTCATTGCTGAATTCACACCATGTTAGACAAACATGGTATCAATGAGACGCTGCAGAAGGCAACAGAGAAATTTTCTGCTTTGACAGATTATGCATATTATCATGTCAGATGAATATGCAACATCTTTCAACTATGAAGAGAGTAGCAATCTGAAAGATCAAACTAAGCCTGAATTGAAATCATTGTGCATGAAACAATTTAAGAAGTCGGTATCTGTGTTTCTCGCCAGTATGCAAATATCATAGCATTTATCCAGCCGGCATCTGTCAGCCTGCTTGAGTCTTTCAATAAGGCCTTTATATGGGATTCCATTGTACTCGGCTCAATGATATCATGCCATCTCCTCCCAGCCCCCACAGCAGCTTGGAGTAAAAGCCAACCTTCCGAGCTAAATCGTTAAGAGATGAAAGTGAATTCTGATTTTTAACTTTTCAGTAAACCACTTTAATCTCATAGAGTACAAAGCCAGGTATCACGAGGAAGCCGCTTCATAAATGGAATCAAAAACATCCTTGGCATATTCCCAAGTGCATGTATCTAAAGAGGGAACTTTAGTTTGAGACGAGCATGTATGAGTCAAGATGAATGATCACTTGGTCATACTGCAGAACTGTACGAAACCTAAATTCTCCTGTTTCAATTTCACCATAGTCATATTGTAAATAAATATGTTCATTGTAGTGTGGGTTTAGTAGGGTTGAGGTGGTTTATATATAAATTTAGTCCCTCATGTTTTGTCTCCTTCTAAAATAATAATATGATACTGTCAAGACCCAGCGATTAAATAAATTGACTTAGTTCATTGTGCAGGCATTCACTGATTACCTACAGCATGTGTACCTGGCACTACCCCGAGTCACTATTCTGAGGATAAATAACATGTGAATTTAACCTCTGGCAGACAATGTCCTCTGAGGCAAGATCTACGTAGAAATAACTATATATAAAATAGTGGCGGTAGGGCAATTTTGCACAGAAAGGAGATGGCTCGTTCTCACTTGGTGAAGAAAGGCTTCCCTGAGAGATGATAATGAGCAAACATGAAAAGATTTGGAGTTTATCAAAACAAGTGTAACCACTTTGCAAGACAGTTTGGCAATTTTCTACAAAACTAATCATACTTCTTACCATAAGGCTCAGCAATTGTACTTCTTGGTATTCACCCAAAAGAGTTAGAAAAGTAGGTTTACATAAAAACTTGCACAAAACAGATGTTTATAGTAGCTTAACTCATAATTGCCAAAACTTGAAAGAAATCAAGTTGTCCTACAGTAGGTGAATGGGTAAATTATTACACACCAAGTAATGAACTATTCATGCCTGAAGACAAATGAGCTATTAGTCATATAGTGTAAAAATGCAAGTGTGTATTATTAAATGAAAGAAGTCAATCCAAAAAGGTCACATTCTGGATGATTCCAATTATGTGACATTTTTGGAAAGGTGAAACTATAGAGACAATACACAGATTAGGGAATGGGTGAGGAACAGAAGTATAGGTAGATCACGGAGGATTTTAGGGCCGTGGAGCTATTATGGATGACACTGCAGTCATAGAAACACACGGCTATGCATTTACTCACATCGATGAGCCCTGTAGTATGGGCTTGGGACCACCATGACGCATCCGTGCAGATTTGCCAAATATAACAAAGCGCTAACAAAAGAAGGGTGTTGGTAGTGGGGGAGGCTAGACGTGTGTATGGAAAAACTCTACCTTCCACTTAATTTGGCTGTGAACCTAAAGCCGCTCCTAAAATCTTGTCTTAAAACACACATGTCCACAGCATGGAAGCTAGCCTGCTTGGCCATTCTACAAAGAACAAGGTCAAAACTCAAGGCTCCCCAATATGTTGCTCACCAGAGCTCTTACACTAAACTGAGTAGACGTGCAAGGAAAGAGAGCAAGAGTCTTCATAGCTACTGGTCAGGACACCGAGAGATCTCAACAGCCATTGTTCTAAATGATGCCACCCTTTACGCATAAAGCTATGGAGACATTTGCAGTGATTTTCATCTAGGCCTATGTTGGGGACACATTGCACATAGATCAGGGGCAGCCTGTGCTAGGGTTCATGATCGTGCCACAGCTGCCAGTGAGAGAGCATAACTTTCAACATACTATAACATGGGTCTCCCCCACCCAGATCTCCTCCATCACTGCACCCACATACTGTTCTGTCATGAAAGCAAAGGGCAAGGATTGCTCTTATAAGAGTACAGAGCCAAGTAGTCAAGTGGTCAGTAAAGCTCTAAAAGGATCCGTCCTCAGAGGCTTAGAGTGGAGGCTGCAGGAGCACCAAAGAGAAAGGGCTAGCAAAAACAGAAACTGTCTAGGAGAGACCTATGGACCCATAAACGTGGGATGAAAATTCAAAGAGCACAGTAAACAAGCAATTAAATCAAAGTTCATCAGAATCACGACTGGTATACCTCCATCAGAATGTCTAACAACTGAGTGGTGGGAAAACTAAAGTCCATATAGTAGTAATTTTTCACATAAAAATAGTTACGTCAAGGCAGTTTATTAAAAGAGGAAACGATTGTATCCCAGCAGCATGCTACACAACAGAGGTAGTGCTAACCCTGATCATGTTAAAAATGTCCACGAGGAAGACACCTCAGAGCTGCAGTTAAGAAAGACTTCATGAGACAGCTGACCCTGACCCCTGAACTTCCCATATCACTGTTGAGCAATCATTTTCTAGGGCTCCCAAATGAGAACTTGACCTTTCTTTGGTATTTTGACTTCTCTGGTTCCCTTGCTGGAGGCTAATTTTTCTTCACACACACAAAAAAATCGCTACATGATCACTGTTGATAGAGTGGCTGCTATTGCCACTAAATGCAAAGGAAGAAAGGCAGCTACAGCGGCCACCTCCACGGTGTCTTCACTGTCTGCTCCCCAACTCTTATAGTCCAGGCTTTCAGAAACCCCACCTGTAAGGATCAAGCTGTGGGATCAACTACATCGAGGAGTTCTAGGTACAGTTCCTCTCTATCAACATCCCAATATGTAAATGAGTGCCACATTTTGTATTTCTGTATTTACAACATCTGTTGGACAAATCAGGGGTGTGTGGTGTGTGGTGTGTGTGTGTGTCTGTCTGTCTGTCTGTCCGCCTGTTTGTCTGTAGGAAACAGGGAAGTATCATGGTATGTTTTCAAACCTTATTTAAAACCCAAAATCACCAGCCATATGTTAGCAACCTATGGATAGAGGTACTTACAGATGAAAACAATGATAACTTCCTTTCTTTATTCATTTTGTTCTTGATTGGTGGCTTCCACAAGTTAAAATTTACCGAAACAAAGTGTATGCCAATCTCTGTAAAATCCTACTTGCTGCCTGTGCTCTGTGGCCCACAAAGTAAGGTGACTAGGATCTGCTCATAACAGTGCTGCTCAGTGGTCCTATTATTAAGAATGGAGTTCCATTCCCTGAGCATCACCACCAGTCTCTGGAAATGGGAGACAATTAGGGAGGCATTAAGTCTCCAGGTCATCTCATGGGCTCTACAGCTGCGATGCGCTCAGTGCCATCTCAGTTGTCCCAAAGGAGAGGTGGCTTTCCTGCATGCCTGCCTCACTTAGCACAGTGTTAAACGCATGACGGCTCATTGCTCTCCCTTGCCTGGGGACTCTCCGTTTCACCGGTATTAGTAGCTGTTTGATCCATCGTAAGAATGGTTACATCATTGCAGGGACTCCTAAAGCAGGTCTAGTGTCTAGCTATTTGACCATGAAGCAATGAAATTATTGTGCTTTTATGGTTTATGCAGCTCAGTCTTGTGACCAGAATAGTTGGTACACTCCTGTCCTTACTCGGAAGGTATGACAGTACAGAAGCAAGAGAATCTGATGTGACGGCCAGGACCAGACGTCAGTCATCTGAACTGACCGAATCTCAGTGGGAACACAGATCATTTCATTGGACAGGCGTCTTCGCTATCTGCTCATAGGAACTTGTGAAGTCTGGTTGCCTTGCTGCCTTGTGAGGAACGCTGATCGTTCCTCCAGGTAGCCAAGCCCCTATCTGAGTAGCGGTCCTCTGAATGTGCGCGTTAAGAAGAAAGACGATTTCTGACTTTTCCGGAGCTTCCAGGACTTCCTTTCTGTTGTTCATCGCTGGTGCCAATGACAGAGAAATAGAGATATGCAATTGTACGGAGACGTGAACAACTGTCACCTCCAAAATTGATCAATAGCAACGTAAGAAATAATTTTGTCCTTCCCTGTGCCCAAAAGAAAGTATTCTCTGATTTTACAAGCAAATACAATAGCATAAAATAAATTGTATGCTAAGTACCTCAAAAATATTCATTGTTCTTATATTATGCCAGGTTCTGGGAAGAAATACAAGAGAGGAAAGAACATATAAATCTAGAGAAATACATTCACATACACACTAAAAATAATACAGAGAAAATTAGAAAACTAAAAGGAAGTTTGACACATGCAAACCTCTTAAGAAAGCCTATTGAAAAATAGCTTTGTGATATCATCTGTTGTGGTTTGGATCTGAAGTAACCCCCCCCCCCAAAGCCTTAGTTATCTATAAATATTGTATACTCCTGGAGGTAGTAGGGCTTGGCTTGAAGGAACAGATACTTTGGTATTTGACCTGCAAGGATGTGTGCTGGTTTCACCCTTTCTCCAAAATTCAGCTCTGTTCTCTCCCACTGTGAGGACCTATGTCTCCGGTTCTGGCCCCACCTCCATCACGTGATTCCATTTCCAGCCATCTACCCATGAATGGACTGTGATCTTCTGAAATTGTGACCTAAAGTAAATCTTTCCTTTGTAAAGTTGTGGGTGTTGGATATTTTGACTCATCAACAAAAAAGTAACTAAGACGGAAGTTGTTACCTGGAATGGAGTTTTTACTGTTACTTTGCCTGACCAAGTGGTTTGGAAGCCTTTGGAACTGGTTTGTCGAGGAATTTGAAAAGGTTTAAAAAGGTTTGAGGATACTGGCTGGAGAAGTCTTGGAATGCTCTGAGCTGAGTCTAATGGGAGATTCTGGTTGGAGCTCAGAAGATCAGAATAGACATGTGCATTAGCGAGACCAAATTCAAGAAGTTTCAGATGGAAAGGAGAACCAACTGTACTGGCAATGGTCTAAAAACTATACGTGCTACACTCTTGAAAACATTGTGGGCATTTTGCCTTTGTCCAGAGGCTTTGCCTGAAAGTGAGATTAAGGGAGGTGAACTACTTAACCTGGTGGAGGAAGTCCCAAGGCAGCCAGATGTCCAAGCTGTCACTTGGCTGTTCATTGTGGCTTTCAGCTAACTCGGCGGCAAAAAGCAGGGGAAAATGGCAGAAAAAAAAATGATACAAAAATTTCCAGTGTTAGACTAAAATGGCCTACAGTGATGGGTCCAAACAGCACAGAAAGTTAAAGATTAGCCTTAAAAAGAACCTAAGAACTTACAGTCAGGACTCTAGGCAGGTTGCCTTGAGGGCATCTCAAAAAAAAAAAAAAATCAGCAAGACCCCACCCTTTACCAACTCAAAGGTGAAGAGGCAAAATTAATTTATCAGCTCTTCCCTCAAGCTCTGCACATTGACTTTGCACCTGATAGTTCCTTGTAGTGGAAATATGTAGCAGAATCCTTAGTATCTATTAGTACCACTCCCTACTAAACTGTGAAAACTAAAACTATCTCCAGAAGTTGTGCGTTTCCCCCAGTTAAAAATACCTGAGTCTGCCAAGTGTAGTGGTACATACCGGTAATCCCTGCACTCTGGACAATTGAGACACAAGAGTTGAAAGTTCAAACACAAACTGGAAAATTTAGTGACTAAACCATATTTCAAAAAAAAATGGAACAGGGATGTAGGTCAATGTAAAGGCCCAAGATTCAATTATCAGTACTAGAGGGCAAGTGGGGCATAGTTCTGAGTCAGAGATGCATAGGGATGTGAATGAAGTGGCATATTTCGGGTTTGGTTTTAAATGCACTAGCCAAAAGAAAGAAAAAAAGGTGGTGGTGGACAGATAAAACTTTAATAAGGATATTTTCATTTTAGTTGAAGCTGAGTGATGATTATATAGCGATTTATAATACTATTATGTCTCTGTGAGTGACTTTTAAAATGGCTCTGTTAATAAAATCTGGCACAAGATTGCCAAGAGGCTTTCCATCCAACTCCTCTTTTCAAAGTTCCTTCACAGTTTTCTTCAGAAATTCCTCTCAGACATATTTCCCAGTGCCTAACGTAACACTTGCAGAATTCCTACCAGGGAATCATAGAAGCAGCTTCAGTCTGCTTCGCAACGGGACTAATCCAGCTGAAGTATTCCTAAGCTGAGCAACAGAAAACATTAACCGGATGTGAAGCTGGTACAGAAGATTAATGTAGCATCTTGGGGTTTCTTCCAATTCCATTTCTTCTCCACAAACAAATACATCTTTTCCTCCTGCCTTTCTTTACTCTAGGAGGGATTCATGTGCTGGATAAATTAATAAATTTCAAGATATCGAGACTTTCTGTTAGGTCAAAGAAGGATCCAGGCAGAAGCCGATTCATGACAAGCAGCAAGAGAATTTGGAGTTGAAGTTTGTTGTCGCAGTGGTCCTACTCCTGAATGGGAAGTCCAGGCAGACGGCCCCTCCACGACCCTATGCCTGGCTAGGATGGCTAGTATAAGGCCAGGTGTAAGGCGTAAGGGCTGAGGCATAAAAGGTAAAGGGGATAAGAAGGGGGTTAAAAAGGAGGTGAGGGAGCAAGGAATAAAGGGAATAAGGAAGCGAGGATACTAAAATAAGAAAAAGGGGATAAAGAGTAAGGCATCAAGGACAGGAAAGGCAAAAAGGAGTAACAGGGGCAATAACGGGCAAAGGGGTAGGAGAAGCCACAAAAGGGGTGGGAGAAGGGGCAAAAGGATGACCGCGGAGCGAGCAGAGCCCTTAAGCCGTGTGAGAAGATCAGCCAGCATGCGGGTTGGGGCTTGGGCTGGGTAACTGTCATGTAGGACAGAGAATAGGCAGAAGAGGACAAAGTAGGGTCTCCGGATAGGTTGGGAGAGCAAGTAGGTGGCAGGTTAAGAGAGACAGGTCCCAAATGTGAACCACGGTTGCTGTCATCCGTTGGCTAAATGCAGGGACCAGCAGAGTTGCTAGGTCAGGGCTGGAGAATTCAGGTTGTATAGCTGGAAAAAAATGAAGGAATAGCTCTCTGTAAGCCAAGGCCATACCCAGAGATCCAAACTCTGTGTTGACGGGAATTGTGGCAATGCTTAAGTTACAGCTTGGGGACCCTACATTTTCTTCTAGTTAGAGGTAACAGAGGTCATATAAAATTATAAAATGTTATCATTGTAATCTTATTGCTTTATCTTTCCATTTGAATCCTGTTAAAATGCAAACAGCTGAAAGGGGAGGACACACGGGCTTGTCACTCAAAACACAGAGGAACAAAGAAGGAAATGTGACAGGGAGAGGGGAGAGCTGTAGGTCTCCAGCTCCTGAGGAACACGCGAGGGACCGTCAAGCGCAGTCAGTACAAAACAATAAATAAATAACACTGGAAAGTTGGCAACTTATGCGGCTCTTTTAAATTATGACTGAAAATCCATTCCAAGCCAGAGTCATTGAGTTAGTGGAAAACAAGTTTCTAGATGATGTTATAAAATACGTGTGAAACACAGTCATTACTGATGTGATGCTTATAATTTATTTGTGAAAGAAAACTCACATGCCTGAAAGAAACAATAAGGGCACAGTCACTTAGAATCTGCAGGCCACGTGGTTGTCATGGGCTGTTACTGATGGCATGAAAGTTGCTGGCAGCTGAGAAAGCACTTTGCCTGAGTAGACATGAAAGTTTTCATAGGAGAGAATTTCAGCTCAACTTTTAAGGTCATCAAGATTTAGATCATCTAAGACTTCACATACAAGAAATACAGAGAGCAAAAGTATTCAGCAAATACTTGCTAAGTGCCAGCTATCGAACAGGCACTTGTGTTGAGGATGATTTTGTGCAAAGATTCATGATTCAGAGCTCTCATGTTCCAAGGGCTTACTGCTTAGAATACAATGAGAAATATGCATGAACAATAAGAGTCTTCACTAAAAGAAGTAAGGAGATAAGAGTGGTTGAACATGAGAACGTGTATTAGTCAAATCCTTTAGAGAAAGAGAACCAGGAGAATGGAGGTGGGTGGCTGAGTGTGGAGAGGGAAAAGACATACACAGGGAGAGGCAGAGAGAGAGAAAAAAATTTTAGCTTATGCAGTTAGGGGAAATGGTAAGTACAAAATCTACCTGTCAACCTCCCAGACTGGAGACCCTAGGACAAGTGGAAATTGCAGTATGAAACCACAGGCAGTCTGGAGGCAGAATTTTTTTCCTTGACTAGAAATTCAAGTATTTGCCTCTTAAGGCCTCCAACTGATCTGATGAGGCCCAACACTATAAAAGATAATCTGCTTTTATTTAAAGTTACTACTGCGCCCTAGCCAAATTAGCACATGAAATTAACCATCAGAGGAAAGGCTTTATGTCAGGGACTTCAGTTAATGGTTAGAGGACATGAAAACCAGCCTACCAGGAGGAGTCAATGAAGAGGAAAGATGTGGGAGATGGTGAGGTTAGGAGTGGAGGTGCTTGTCGACATCCTACTGTCATCTTTACCTGTGAAGCAACAGGGGAATCACTCCACATCACCCCACAAGTTGCAGCAACTGGCCTTTCCCTCACAGGAAGTGAGTCCTCCCTGCGGAAGCCCCGTTGCCACACTCTAATGGGAAATGCAGGCAAGCCCGGGACTCTGGCTTTCTCACTGCTGAGGTCACACAGAAGCAGGCACACCCAGAAGTTAGTTTGCATTTCAAAAGGCCGGGATGAATAGAAAAGATTTTCATTCTGAGGGCTGAAGTTCTTTAAAGCAATTCATATTTTCTTTTTTAGGTCGAAATAAGTAATGACATTGACTCTGAAATGCGGCTGCTGAACTTGACTTAGGGAACAAAGCCCCACTGACAGCCAGCACTCAGTGGATCCGACACGTGTCACCTTCCTTCTGGAGAATGGACTGCGCCTCCCTGCTTTCCCAGGAATCAAGGAGTCCTTGAGCCACGGACCGTGTGTTATTAGCATTGTTTGCTAGATGAGTTCTAGGTGCTTGGGTGGGTATTTTTTTAGTCATTTTCTTCTTATATGAACACTGTAAATTGTAAAAAAATGATTTTTAATTTTTTAACAGTATTTAATGTGAAGCATGCAAAAATGAGAAGAAATTTTGTGAAAACTACAGTCATTTCTAAGAGAGCTGTGTGTTGCTGAGGTGGGAAGTCAGTGCTACTGGCTGTTGAAGTTACTGTAGGACCACTGTGCCAGTGGCCCCAGACCCAGAGGTAGACCCCTGTGACAGCCGACACGCGGTACAAAGAGTGAATCCAGCTGTCAGATTGAACATGGAAAACTGTTTCACACCACAGGACAAAGCAAGGTCTCCTCTGTCCTCAGCTTCTTAAAACCGAGAACATTAGACAATTTAAGTTTTCAAATCAGTGCATGACATCTTGTTCTTATATTTCAAAATACGTGTCTACATCATGTGGGCACAAAAGAGAGGATTAGTGGAACTCTCTTCTCTTTCGGAAGGAACACAAGCATCACTGAGGTCTGTATTTTCTACTCTTTATCCCACTCCTAATACTAATGTCAGACCTCCACATACAGCTGGTGGGCTGTGGGGCAGAACCCACAGGCTGAATTCTGCAACCAGAAGTTTCCCTAAAGATATTCAAAAGGATCATTAAAATGCTGTGTAGGTCTCCACAGATACATCTAAAGAACGTATTTATGTTTGTGCTGCACCAACTTTTTTTTTCCTGTTGCATCCCAGTAACCAAGTGAAAGATACGATAAACGTAATTTTCTATGAAAAAAAAGACTGTCTTGAAAACATATTCGGTTTTCAATTAATATAAAATCTACATATGATAAAATGCAGATATTGAGGATATAACTTGATTGGTTTGGGAAAAGGTATGCATTTATGTAACCAGTGTCTCAGTCAAAATACGAAACGTTTCAATCACCTTAGAAAATTCTCTCATATTCTCCTTCCAAACAACTCCCACACTTCCCTTGACAATATCATGCTAATTTTCATCACTGATTAATTTTGTCTTGTATGAATATAATGTGTGCGTTTTCTCACATCACTTTTTCTCCGTATCTCTCTATTATCATATAGAATATAAAATCAGTTTTGTTCACATTGTATAACAACCCAAGTGAAGTTCCCTACAGATCCCAAGATTGTGCATGTCATCATTGTTTAGTATAGATTATTAACTTGGCCCACACATCTCCAAGAAGTCTATAAAACACCTAAAAATTATCACAAATTTTTGTGAGTGTGTAGAACTCCTTTTTATTCATTCTTTCTAGAGTCCATACATTTCATGAGACTGTGAAAAAATCAAAACTTAATGCAACAAAGTTTCCTCTGACTTCTCCAAGTTCATGACAATTGCAAGCTTTCTAAAGGGATATTTTGGATTGTGGTTTTTGGATTGTGCCCCTTCAGTCAGTTCCTCTCAATGTTACACCTAATGGCTCCCGACGCTTGTCATCTTACCAAATAAAGCCAGATTTAAAATGAAAAGGTGCCAGGCTCTCAACAACAGAGAAATTTAAGCTACCATTCTGCATTCAAGGGAACTAAAACCAACGGGTTTTGATGGACCTGTTCAGCAACCCGCATGTGTACAAAAAGCCAAGAACTATGACCAAAGGAAAAGAAGGTAGAGAGTAAACATTGGGGCTTTGGTCTCAGTGGTATTGAACAGGGGTTAACATCTTAGCTGCTTTCTTCATGTATGAAGAAGTGTGATCCATACCTCCCAACAGTGAGGTAAGGATTCAATTTAAATATGTGAAGAAAAAATAAAATCCGGTAAACAGGGACGCATTCCACAATTGAAAGAGGCTGACCTGACTTGGTGCTGTCAGGACATGAGATTGGACCTGATCTGGAGATCCTGTGACCCACTCAAGGGCTAGGCAAAGCCCACAGAAACAACAAACTCTGGCTTCCTAAGAAGTGATGAAAAAAGTTGCTCATGTTTAAGCCATGTGAAATAATGTTGATTAAAAATTGCACTTCAGTTGAAAATGCTTTCATATTAAAATTCCAAAAGTATTTCAAGTTATTATTGAAAATTGAATAGAACTTTAAAGACACCGAAAATTTGTAAGACAAAGGATAAAATGAATATTTAAATATTTGAAGCTGCCATTGTTTCATTACCCATCCACAAACACAAACAAGGGCATGGTTAGCGATTCACAAAATAGCACCGAACTTGGTTCTGTTTTTTTTTACTTTCACGTCAATCTGCACCTCCTTTGAAGATGCACAGCTGTATCTGAGACCTCACGTAAGTGCAGCTAGCAGATTCAAGGACGAGACCAACCTTAGGGATTTCCTATGACTATTCACTATAGGCAATTCCTTAATATCACACAAGCTTTTATGTTTAATCTTTCTTCACTTAAATGATGCAGTTATAATTGTTTCAGTCCCCAATGCTAGCAATACATAATGATTTTTCTGAACTTACAGAAAATTTGTCCTCATCACGAACAAGTGTTTGGTGTCCCACTTCCACTCCTCCCCTCTTTTCTCTCACTGCTTCCTGTCTTTCTGGCTTCTCTTCAGAGGCTCTGCTTAACTAGGACAAAAGGACCCAGCCAGACAAGTACAGAGTTCCGCAGTCTTCCTGACAGTTAGCTGTTGATCTGAACAATTCCAATACAGGGTTGTCGCGGTTGCTGCTGGAATGGTCAAGTTCTGGAGGGACTATTTCCAGTTCTCGCTTTTTGCCTCGTGTTTCAGAGAATCTGCTCTACACTGTGCATATCCAATGAGGGTTTCAAAAAAGAAATGGTCACTACATGTGTGTTGAGACCAAACCTTGGCTCCTCCAAACGGAATTGTGTGTCTGGTTGTGGGTACTCACCAGATCTTACCAATCTTGCAACTCTGAGATTAAGAGTACTCTTCACAAGTGGCCCAGCTAAAGCTAAAAAGAGCCCCTGCCTTCCTGCCCTAGCGCTCAGTTGAAGATAGAAGAAAGAATGTAAAACCCATTATTTCTTTCTTCCTTTGAGCCATCTTGGACTTGAATCTTGTGAAATTTGGTCAGCCCTTCCCCAGGCTGCACCTTCCGACTTCAGACAGTGACTTATCTTCTTTCAAAGTCTGTTGATGACATTGTGTGACACACAAGAAGCTTCCAGTTCACCGTTTATTTATTGGAGCTTATCATGTTTCAAAGCCATGTTTCAAAGTTAAGCAGGTAAATTACAGAAAAGGCTAGAAAATTCCCAGGAGAGAGAAAATGCATGAGGTATGAAGGGGTCACCATCAAAGAAATAGGAAGAATTTTTTTGGGAAAACATATATATATATATATATATATATGTCTATCCGCAAAAATCTTAGCCTTCCTTCCACCTGTCACAGAACATGAAAGAACATGCCCCTGAGAGAAAACATATTCCTGTACTCTGCAGATCTGGATGGGAATGACTCACTTGTTTGGAAGAGAACTTGGTATCTTGCTCTAAAAAATATTGACTCCTTATCCTTTCTCTTCAGAAAATATAAACCCTGTCATTCCCATAGACTAAGGAAGGAAGGTGGCTGGCTTCATGAGGCTGAAGTTAACAAAATACAGCAGGGCTGCCATCTGTCTCACTTAATGAATGAGACACTCATGATTGAGTAGAATTTGTCTTCATTAAAACCAGCTAAAATGTACATTTCAAAACTGGGGAAAACCATCATGACTTTGCTAAATTGAGAAGCAAATAAAAACCAAAATTGCTCTTTTCAATCTTTGCAAATTAGAAAGGACTCTTGCCAAAAATAGACGTTCATTTTATTCCTAATTTAAGAAACCATGGAGTTCTGAAAATGTGTATGCCCTACAGAGTGAGGGTATTCTGGCTGATTGGTTTTTAAAGCACATATTCACTTATCATTTCTGAATTACTTTAATATGTAACTTGGGAAAATTTTATACTTCATTAGGATTCAAATATTCTAACTTGGTATTTTAGCCCGAGGTAGTATGTTCTTTCTCTCAAGGGTAATCAAATAAAGTAGAAAAAATACAAACAATTGATCTTCTAAAACTTAGAAACTTTAGATATCTGGTTTTAAAAAATATTTCCTCTCAATTTAAGAATAATGTATAATCATTTTTTAAAAGAGTGTCTGTTGAAGTATCTTAGAGCTGTAATATATAATCAGGAAGCCTGCAACTTTATATAGTATTTGTAGAAAAATTTTGTGTCAATCATTTCTTTCTAACTGTATTCATATGTAGTGCTAAATATTTTAAAATGAAACTTTCCAAGTATTCAAAATACACATTAGCTTGAACCTGAGACCTATATTTCGTAAAAAGAATGAAAGAAGATAAGAAAGGGAGGGAACAAGTGAGAGAAAACAAAGAGAATGAAAAAGAAGTAGAGATGATGATACGAAGTTTTAGGAATATCTAGGAAAATCTATTTAATTTGGACTTGGAAAATATCAATCTTTACTTCAGAGTTTCTGTTTTTGTTTCTTGGATTGACTAAAAATGCTGACTTACTTTTCCATTTATCATATACTTCCTTTTTCCTTTTCAGAGTTGTTAAGAAATATTTTTAAGAAGTCAATATCTATGTCTGTTTTGTTTTTCTTATAAAAATTGTTCAGGCAGATAACCTGGTCAGTCAATGTTTGTTGGGTTGGGTTTACCTGCAAATGACAAGGTAAAAAGTTCCAGCAGTTTAAGTCAGATAGAGATGTATCCCACTTGATAGGTCAAAATTCTGAGGGTAGCAAAGAGAGTGATGGGAGCTTCCTAGACACAGGAAATTAGGATATGATTCAAAATTGCTGCTGAAGGTTTACCCATTGTTTTTGAAGTCCATCCAAGAAAGAGGAAAAGGGGAAGAAAAAAAGAAAAAAAAAAGATTTCCTTTTTCTTGTAAGGGCATAATTCAGAAGCTAGCCGCAGTACTTCTTTTCTGTTGCGTTGATCAAAATTTGGCCCACTCCAAACTTTGCTGCAGAAAAAATTGGAAATTACAGTTTTTGTTCTTGGTTACTTGTGTCCATGTAAAAACTATGGGCCTCATTTCTTAGTAAGAAAAGTAAAAGTATCTAGGAGAACGTGTAGCACTCACTGCCACAAAGTACACTGTAATTGGCATGAGAAGCAAGAACAGTTTTTCTTTCAGTTATTTTAATTATAATACATTATAGAAGGTTACACATTTATTCTTAAATATTGTAAAGGATTCAGTCATCAAGTCTATGAAATGTGTATTCATGCCTGTTCTTATTTCGTTATCTGGTCTTCATGGTTAGAAAGAAAGAAAAATAAGCATATGGGACTAGATCTTTCTGTGTTTTCTATTACTCTTCAGGGTACACTTTAGCTTTTTTCTCCAAAAATCACATCTAAAATCAAGGAGCATTGCTTGATTCTCACTGTCCCATTACAACAACCAGTGAATCCTTCTACGATCAGAGAAACAAACTCTTATTTTGGCAGAAGCTTCTCTTCTGAATTGATGAGTCCTTTAATTATTGTTTTGTTATTTAACTCTGCAAATATGTAAAGGACATAGGGAACAGAAATGTGGGCCAGGATGGATAAGAGTGTAGAAGTACATGATCCTTCCTGTGCCGATATATTCTCTCAATTAAAGTTGAGCCTGCTTTTCAGTTCATCTCTTTTTCGTCAAAATCCATTGGTGACCAGAGTGGAATGATTAAATTCTGTAAACAAAAATACAAAGTAGGGGAATTATAAAAAATAATCAAATGGCATTTTGAAATACATCCTTCCTAAGCTATGTGTGCATAGGTATGGGAGGAGAATGAGAGAGAGAGAGATTAAGACAAGAAAAGAGAGACAGAGAGAGACCTTCCGGGTAGTACTTGGTCGACAACATGGCTAAAAAGTGATTCCTGCCTTTTGGAAAGCTTTGGTTACCTTTTGTCTTGCTTATGTTTTTAGTTTTTTCTCATCTTTGCTTTTGTCTTCGAAGAGCCCAGCCTGAACAGACTCCATGACATCCTTCAAACTTACTCTAAAAATTACTAAGTTTCGGCCTCCTGAAATAATAAAACAATGCCCAAGGCCAGAATAACCTTGGGCCACTTGGTGACCTAGAAATCCGGCCCTAACAGTCTTCTCGGGGGGAAAGAAGAAATCTCAACCCTCAGATTCCTGTTTCTTGCTTCCTGAAAGAAAGAACAGCTTGGGTCTGGCTCCTACCTTCTTGTCTACTCTAGATTTTGATCTAATTTCATGGGCTCTAGACAGACCTCCCAATGACTTTTTGTCAACCAATATGAAATGGTCTACTTTTAACTTCTAGGTGTTAATGACTTCTAAAAATGTTTTTCCTGGGGAAGTAACTGTGCAAATATCGGTTTAAGGTCACTTTTTAGTTCTCACACTTTAATTTCTTCTAAGTACCCCTTTTGTTTAATGGGATTGCTCTCTTCCCTTCAGGCTTCTATTTCATATTTTTTAGAAGAGACTTAATTCATCAATTTTGTGATATTATTTTAGTCAAACAAAATCACTGCAAAATTTAAAAACAAAAAGAATCAATGAACAAAAACAATCTGCTGCAGCAAATGCCATTATAAATTTAGGTAAAACAAAAACATAACAAGATTAAAATTATAAAAAAAACTGAGTGATAAAAATCTCATGAGTATGCACCAACATGTTTAACATTATTGCTGAATGTGGTTAGACCTGCTCAAATCCCTTACCACACCCTCACTGATGTTGTTTTTTAATGCTGTATAGATATCAATGCAAATCTTTGGAAATTAAATTTTGAAAGTTTTCATGACATAGCCTATTTGTGCAATCATATTTCCTGGGTAAAGATTGAGACCCAAGATACACAAAATGGTCACAGAAGTTTATAATGAAGTGGCATTCATTATGTAGGAGCCATGGGCATGGTAGAGGAGTAGGAGAGCAGGTGAAAGAAATGGGAGGAGGAAAACAGGAAAGAGAGGAAAGAGGGAAGCAGAGGAAGGAAGGGGGCTAGAGAGAGAAGCACAGTATGTCACCGGATGCCAAAAGCAGAGAGCTTGTGAGTGGAGACAGACCCCAGAACCTGCTGACCCCAGAGCCACCTCCATTGCCACCAATCTTTCACCTATGAGCTCCGGGCTGCATGGATTGTGTGTGGTGTTGATGCTTAAAGACTAGAATTTTTGCACAATAATACTTGATTGCTATGGCTTGAGTATGACTCACTTCCCCTGAAAACCACAGTTTTTGAAATTCGAAATCCTGATTGTGAGACATTAAGGGGGCGATTCTGTAAAAGATGATCAGGGCTTTGCTATCCAGTGAGTTAAGCCAGGGCTCCCCCAGCCCAGGTACTGGGCCATGGCCCTGTTAGGAACCTGGTGGCACAGCAGGAGGGGTGAGACAGGCCAGGGCAGGAAGCTTCAGCTGTATTTACAGCCATTCCCCGTCAGTAACATTACTGCCTGAGCTCTGCATCCATGAGATCAGCAGCAGCATTAGATTCTCACAGAAGCATGCGTCCTACTATGAACTGGAAAAGCGTGGATCTAAAGTGTGAGCTTCTTGTACAAATCTAGTGCCTGATGACCTGAGATGGAGCTGAAGCAAGAATTTTAGTGCCATCTGTATAGTTCCCATCTGCCCATCCTCCACCTCACCAAAAGCCTAGTCATTGCAATCGCTAATACTAAGTTCAGATAAAAATAATACAAATACAGAGTACTATGTGTAAGAAAGCTAATTGGCTTTTCTGGATCCTTCATTAAAACTTGCAGACTTTTCTTTGCATTGTCCAAGGTTTTTATTATTATTATAAAATTGTCAAGATTAATCCGCTTGTTCAGCCAGTATGCATAAATATTTATTTAAGTTCTTGTGTAGCTCTTTGTTTTTGCCTGTTTCTAAATTTGTAAAAATATTCTCTGGACATTACATTTTCCTACAAAATATTATTTAAGGAGAAACAAACTAAATATATTCAGAGAACGGAAGCTTGAGCATTTCTTATGACATGTGTCTTACACAGCTTCTTGTTGCTGGAACATAATAGCCACAACACAAGGAAAGAAAGGTTTATTTTAGCTCACAGTTCAGAGATCTCAGTCAGCCCATGCATGGTTGGAGGGCAATGGTGAAATGGCATGGGGGAACAGTCGGCTTATCCCCCTGTGGACACAAACAGAGAGAGAGAAAGAGTTTAAGAAGGCACTAGGAACAAGGATGTGTCTCCCTAGCACACGCCCTTGGTGATCCACACCCTTCCTGACCGGAACTGTCCTCACCTCTTAAACACAAGTGAAAAACGTAGGTTCATCCACTTTGTCCACCCAACCTCCACGATTCAGTCACCTTCAAAATACAAGAGGCTTTTGAAAGACATTTCAGATTCACACCCACCATAACATGACTAACTTGTTTCTACAGCGATGAGCACCAACCTTTTTGTCACCATAGACCAATTGTCCTGATTTCCTAACAGGACGAGGAGCTCAGGCAGTAATGTGAGTGATGGGGAGTGGCTAGAAACTTCATTTACTTACATAGCACTCACCTCCTGCTGCGTGGCCCAGTTCCCAACAAGCCATGAGCCAGGGTTAGAGATCCCTATAGGATAAGCAATGTTTTATTTATTATGTGTGTACTATTTGTTTAATGTGATTAACTTTTAAAAACCACTTGATTAGTGTTAGACTTTTTAACATCTCCAAGAGAAGTCACTGAACACAGAACTCAAATGATCTCCAAGTCACCCAGAAATGGATACTACGTGGACGTCTGTGAAGTTCTCAGTGCTGTACGGTCTGCAAAGTTTGCTCTGAAGTCTATGGAGCTCGCATTACATGTGTCCCATCAATCTTTGTTGAAAACGACAATCAGGCAGTGGTTGCGGGGTTGGGTTGAGAGGACAAATCCCGGTTCTCTTTTGTTCTTTCCTCATGTGTTTCAGAGCCTCTGGCCACCAGCCTGACTTGATTTTATTCTACCTGAGTCCCACATTCCAGTTTCTACAAATATGGTACTGCAGAATAATGATCAGCCTTTAAGAAAATAGACAGTTTTCATTAAAGTTTCCTTGCAAATATCAAATGCCATGTGATAGATGCTTCTGAAGGCAAGAGCATTATTAGCATTGGTAATAATTGTAATAAAAATATATCTCATTTTGTTTTAATGACACAGACATTACATTTTTCATTCTGTATGACTCAAAGGAAACATAGGTATTACCATTTCGAACTACTTTTACATCCTGAGGGAGAGAATCAAAGTGAAGAGAGTTAATGTTCATATCAGTTCCTAAAGCAAAATGCCCAACACAGAATAACAAAGCTATTTCTCATCCTCCAGTAGGCTTAGAACTCCCACTAAAGATTCTGATGTAAAAACACTAAGGGCTTCTGTCATTACAGGGACAGAGAAAATCCAAAAATTGCTATTCCTAAATTGTGTTTTCCTTTCCAATATTTCTGAGCCCTGCTCTCTGTCAACCTAATCAATCCACAATAGAACTGAGAATCAAAAAATAAACAAAAAAACTCTGTTTCAATAGATTTTATAAAAGCTATGCTCCAAAAATCCAGGATTTTATTTACAAGAAATTTCTTTAACCTGTCATTTACCTTCTACTTACTTGTAATGGACCAGTGATTCATGTTTGTTTATCTGAGGAAAGGAGTTTTCACATGCATAATAGACTCAAGCAGAAAACAGGAGGGGATCTACTGTATAAAACAGACAAAATATTGAGAGCAATGAAGCACCCCACCTCCAACTGAAGGGACACAGGAAAGAGTCTGACAGAAAAATCCAGATCATTGTTGCACAGGGCTATTTAAACTAAAAGTAAATTACTTAAAGCCGATAATCCACTCTGTGTTATTTGGCTAAAGCACATTTTGTTCATAGTGAATTCTGATTACGAACTGAAATTTTCATTTGTAGGAATTTAGAAATGAAGGCCACTTTCTTGAAATACTTTGCTTTCAACCATCATGAAATTATACTAATTACGGAGTTTTGTTTTATTAGAATGCTTTACTTTCATCTGCTTGGATTTTTTTTTTCCAATACCATCCTGATCTTAAATGTCTACAATTTGAATAGAAATTCTTTACATGGAGCACTGCCCTTCCTGTTGTGGCAGACCTTTGGTCATTATATTCTTCTTAAGAAGTTAAGTTGATGTAAATTACATTTTGGAAGACTTCCCAAAACAGTTAAAATAAAGGTGGTTAGATATTTAAAAGAGTAAAGTGTCCAAGAAACCTAGATACAGTCCATGGGTGTGCTAAATGGGAGCTGTGTACAACGAGAAGATCTCTCTGGGAGAAAAAAAACAATATAGCTCAGGAGCACAGCACTGGCTAGTATGTACAAGGCCCTGGATTTGAACCCTGGTGTTGGGGGTGGGGAGACACAAAGACAGGTACAGAGAGAGACAGAGACAGAGACAGAGAACAAAAGAGAGATCATGGGCTTCTGAGTTGCCTTTTCTGGAATTTCTCCCTTCACTAACTTTCTTCTACCTGCCAGTTGCCAAATTGTCTCGTCATCTACCATGTCCTGATTTTTTTTTTTTTTTCAGTTACAGATGTCTCAAAGTTCTTGGGTATTTTACAGATAAGGGATATGTTTACACAAAGCTGAGTGTGTAGTGCTTTCGCCATGAGATTCACAAGATCTCGTGTACATCCGCCAAAATAAACTTGCTTCCTGTTGCTTCCTGGTGGCGATTATGGTAGCTATATTTCTTTCAAAACACCCCTACAGAGCATCTACTGTGTCAGAGGCACTGTAGAGTCAATACACACACAAAGCCAAACAGGAGGCTGCTCACAGAGAGCTCGCAGCCCAATGAGGAAACGCCGTTTCAATCCTCAAGCCTCTAAGCAAATGGGCTCTACAGAAGCAGGCACCTGATGCGAGATTCTAGAACTTTCCTTCTTTCAGATTCTTAGGCCTGGCAAGCTGAGCAGGAAGGAAAGCCCATTTGCAAGCTTCCCCTGCCGTCTGCTCTAGACATGTACAAACACTTAGTGAACATCTGCTTTGTGAAAGATGCTAGGGAAGTTATAAAATAAATCCAAGGTGCAGTTTTTCCTTGAGACACTTACCGAAGAAACTGCAGCAGCTTTAAGGTGATTCATACGTTGCTGTCCCTGAGCTCAGCCTGTGCAACCAAAACCTATTAAAACTGAGATTCCGAAGTCCTGCAGATCCTGTGCCAGCCTGATCATCTGGGCAGATGTGTGCCACGTCTGTTGATGTGACTCTGTAAAACAGCAAATGGACAACAGAGATGCCCTGTCACCAAGGTCCTGAGTAACGGATTCCTGAATCCTCGATGCACATTTCGACCAAAGAAAGCCAAAACCTTCAAATTGGCACTGAAGATAAGCCCATCTACAACTCCTAATGATGGAAAATAATTATGATCCATTGCTTCTGCCATTTTAATAGGTAGTTTCTTACTACATCAGTGGTGATCTGAGTGTGGTGCCTCTGGTTTGACCAGTTAGTGTTTAAATACAACCCAAGAAAATTAAAATTAAGTGGACTCACTGAAGAAGCAAAAACAATGTTCAAAGGGATCCCCATGCAACTATAGGATAAATTAACACGTGATTGTGTATTCGTTACCCTTTCTGACAAATCCATTACTATTGTTATTATTACTAACCGCAGAATAACAGCATTTCAGTGGTGAGAATGGTTCTAAGCCTCTTTGTGTTGCTGTGACCTCCAAAATGAGAGTTTGTTCTCACATTTGTAGTAACAACTGTGCCATCTTATGGAGACTATTGGAAGTACCCAAAGCATTTCACATGATTTTTAAGGTAAATCTGCAGGTAAGACAGAAAATCATAGCAACTCTGGTCTATCTCCACCTATTTTTAAGACTTTAGCATTTTTGCCAGCTGATACCTTTTCTTATATCTTTCAATTTTCAATAATTTTCAAATTGCTTGCCAACCAAGATGTCTCATAAATTTGACCTGGAACTCAATGTAAAAATCTCAAATAATATTTTGTACCAATATGAATTTATACTGTTCCATGACACTGCATAGTGACTTCCCTGTATATTTGCTTTTTCTATAAATTTTGAGCTACCCGATGACTAAATTAAAATTTTGAATCTTATTAGGCATTATACTATGTTGGTAGCTTCTAGGGAGAAAAATGAATGTCTGTTTTTCTTATACAAAGTAGTAATAAGACATGTTTTAACAATTACTTTTTACATTTTTGTGCACATACTATACTCATATCTTAAAGTGACCAGAAATTATTTAATAGAATATACATGTTTTATGTCATTCTGAATTATTTTATTCTGAATAAATTTACAGTTAGTAATAGGTCATTCTTCTTAACTATTAATAAAAATGTACATTGCAGTAGAAAAAGATTACTGTTTTTAGTGTTTTTCTTGTTGAAACAAATTGAGCATCTCTAACTCAAAACTAAAAAATTCAAGCGCTCCCAAATTCAAAACTTCTTGAGCACTGACAGGCTGCCGTAAGTCTAAAATTCCACGCCATGAAACTTTCTTTCATGCAAAAAAATTACTTAAAATTGTTGTTTAAAATTGCCTTTGGAGTATGAGTTTAAAGTATATATAAAACATATACACCTCGGGTCTCAATCTGCATGGTGCCTCATTACCTAAGTGGAAATCCTCCAAAACTGGAAGCACTGAAGTTCCTTAGTCCAGAGCATGTGGGGTATGGGATATTCAGTGGGCAGTGTGTGTAGTAAACGTGGGCTGGACGTGCGTCTTGAATGAGCCTGCGTCCTTCAGATTTCAATGGGTTATCTCTGTCATTCGTAAATTTTAGAAAGTTCCGTGTTCTTAAAATTATCGGAATCCCAATTCTTTCTCTAAGAATTTTTGAGCAACTCTGGAAGAAATTTAAATGTCCTTCAAAGCCACACTGCTAAACCTGTGGCTCAGGGCGCACCGCCGCTCTGGGCTTCTCGAACTCACCAGCGCCGCTGTCGGCTGCTAGTCTCTGCAGCTTGCTCCAGCCTGAGTCCCCTGAAGCAGGAACCAGGGCTCTGTTTAGTCTCCATAAAAGTGAAAACAAGATTTTAATAAGTAACAAATTTGACTGTGATGTGATGACACATGCTGGAATCACATCATGGAACAAGAAATGCTTAAGAGTAAGTCTCAAGTTTCCCGAAGCCTCGTCATTCTGAATCCGCCTTTCCAGCTGGTCTCCCTCAGCCCTTCTCCTGTATAAAATGTTACTCCCAGGAGACCTCCCGCTCACTTCTTGTCTCTGGGGCAGGTCACCAGAAACTCAGTTAGGCAGTGAAATCCCCTCACTAAAAGCATGACCACAAAGCCTCTACCCCGAGAGACTGTTATCGTCCACACTGGGATTCCATCTGCAGAAGAGTAAATATTTCATTCTGAACCTACCGCTAGCCCCTGGCAGCGGGTATAAAAAGTGTGGGGATAAGCTACGTGGGCACTTTCTGCACCGCCTTTACAATTTTTCTGTAATTTTATAGCTAAGTTTATGAGCAAGGGGGAAAACTTGCAGTGATGGCTGAGTCGTTTGGGCCTCAAATGTCCCTCCCGCATGCGCTACAGGATTGAGAGGTAGTGGAGACTTGAAGACCGCGAGCCCCGAAGCGCATTTTGGGTCCCTGAGGGACGCCCTCGATGGGGATAACAGGACGCCAGCGGGCCCCTTCCTCTTCCTCGTGCAAGACCGAAGGCAGTAGCTCTTTCCTTCTCCACACACTTCCTTCATGCTGAGCCACCGCAACACTGGCTCAGAGTCAATGGGACCGATCCATCCTGGGCCGAAGCCTCCAGACCTGCCAGTCAAAATAACTCTCCTCCTTATAAGCTGATGTAGCTGAAGTATTTTTGAAAGTAAAAGAAAGCTAAGTAACACAATGACATATTTTTATAGATACAAGAATGGCAACATAAAAAAATCCTTATGTATTAGGTTATTATCTCCACCAATCCAACGAGTGTTATTGTTTGGATCTGGAGTGCCCCCCAGAGTCTCCCGCATTTGGGACCTCCTACTGTTGGGAAGCAGGGCCTGGTTGGAAGGGAAGGCCTGGGGTTTGATTTGGAGGTTGTGTCAACTTGCTGGGACTGTGAGCTGCCCAGGGCGGAGCTTTCAGGTGTGTATTATTGACTTACTCAGTGAGGGAAGGACGCTCACCGCGGGGGTTGGCAACCCAGCTGACAGCTTGAAGTAAAGAAAGAAAAAAGAAACATTGCTGCATATTTTTTTTTTTTTTTGAGAAAGCTCTAGCCTTGCCTGAATTTCCAGAAGTTTGGCTCCCGCCTCATTTGGCTTCTGTTTGCAACTCCAGGAGCAGCCCCCCCCCCCCCCCCAGCCTCTGCCATGTGCTTCTACTGTCGTTGGCTGCCCAGCAATGGATAAGCAAAATAAAGACAAATATAAGGTTTTTAGCCTGTTGTTTTTCCTTCAATAGTCATTTAAAATCCTATGCCTATTGGATAAAAGGAAACCTCATTAGATGTTCCTATAATCTAACCATCTCTTTGAATTGAATGCAAAGGCTAACAGACACTTTCCTGCACTTCATTGATTACCTGTGTCAAAATGGCTTAAACATCCTCCTTTAGCTCCTCCCCCTGAAACCCGCTGTCCCTCTGTCCCTTAAGAGCCCATTATCTCTTCTTTAAATGATCTCCTAATAAATCTTAGACCCTTCATTTTCCCCCCAAAACTCGGGTTTCAATATTATATTCTTTTTTCTTTCTCATTTCTCTCTCTCTCTTTCTTTCTTTCTTTCTTTCTTTCTTTCTTTCTGCTTTAAAAGAGAATCTCACTCTGTTCTCTAAGCTGGCCCTGAATTCCTGAGCTCAAGTTTTCCTCTCAATTCCACCTCCTAAGTAGCTAGAACTACAGATAGACACCACCATACTAAGCTAATCAATATTGTGTTTCTAAAGTGACAAATCTAAGTTTTGTCTTATCATTCTACTTAATATGTCGAGATAGAACTTTAGAAAGCACATCCAGCTCCTCCTTTGATACAGAACTGTTTTCATTACCTGATACAATCTGAATTATCGCCCTCATCTCCTAGCACGTCACACACTGTCTATTCCATACTTGCTTTGGCTAAACCATTCTCCTGGCTCTTTCATGCTTACGTGACTTGGGAACTCTTTCTGGGCAATGCTTGCTGTGACTTAACATCAACCAGCGCCACAATATAGAGACATGCAACCACTAAGATAACTAAGTCATGAGGGTTCTGTCTTCAGAGAGGATTAGTGCCATTATCATGGGACCAGTTTCATTATGAAAGCAAATTTTGTCCCCTTGTTGCTCTGTCTGTCTCTGTCTGTCTCTGTCTCTGTCTCTGTCTCTGTCTCTGTCTCTCTCTCTCTTTCTCTCTCTCTCTCTCTTCCTTCCTTCCTTCCTTGTGTATTGTATAATGTCCTGCACCCTAGGATGACACAGCAGAGTAGCTGGATGTCCCTCTTGCTGTTCTTTTGGAATTCCCAACCTCCAGATCTGTACAAAAATAAATCTCTATTCTTTATAAATTACTTAGCCTATTGTATTCTAAATTTATGCTGCCCATAACACTGTGCCATGACTTCATTGTGTATCAACTTCTTTTCTACAGATTTTTGAACTACCAGGAGAATAAATTTAAAAACTTTCATTCAATTAGGAACTATTTGACATGATGTTAAGATAAGACGATTGTTAATCTGCAAAGAGACTACGATAAACTCATATCATATTGAGTGCTGAAAGCAGTTCCTCATTTCTCAAGGTCCAATTCCAGCCCGGTGATTCAGGCCTGTAATCCCAGTATTCTGGTAGGCTGAGACAGAAGGATCACAAGTTTGAGCCCATTAGTGCATCTTAATAATTTGGCAAGACCTTGTCTCAAAAAGAAAACAAAAAAATGGCTGGGAATGAATGTTAGTGCAAAGGTCTTGGATTGAGCCTCCAGTACCACAAAATAGGACCAGAGTCCATTTTTATGTCATTAAAAATTTACCCAATATATAATTATTAAGTATTGTTTATGTGGAAAATGATGATCCTACTAGGCAGAATTAGTTTCTTTATAATCTAGAAAGATGGGTATATTAAACTCTAACTATCCCTATAACATGCTGGATACCCTGAGCACATTATAAACCAAAAGCATGTTAGATTTTGTGGCAATCATGTTATCATATTACATCACTTATTTCTAAATATAGTTTATTTCCAAGTATGGTTCATTACCTAGAACCATAAGGTTTGTCCCACCCCCGTTGCAACCTTCGCATCCTACCGAACTTGATCACTGAGTTAGGCTTCATTTTAAGCACTTAAATTGGCTCTTACCAAGTTTAATTTTATTACATTGAGTAAATCACTTCAATCGTATACAATTTTGATTTCAATTTTTATAGCCAACTTATTCTTTTTCTCAGATTCAATGGGATCTGCAAATATTCAAACATTTCTTCATTCTAAAAGCTGAAAATCATTGGTAGGGCAAGAGTTATTAAGTGATCATTGCCAAATTGCCACATTATTCCCACCAGCATGGCCCTGATGTGTCCTAAAATTAAGGATGCTGTACTATTTTAATGACATATTATGAAAGTCAAAGCCCTTATTTCCCTGATCTCTCTAGTGTAGTCTAATGTATAATTTATAAATTTTTTATAAAATGTTAATTTATAAAAAAGAAATGTCTGACCAAAAGTATTGTTAGAGAATTAATATTGGATTCTACCAATATGATATCTTTTGTTAGATAGTATACATTGTATCTTGTTATCTTTTCTGGGATTTCCATTAAACACACTAGTTTGTGGTGTGTCAAATCTACTTCTACTTCTTGAAAATTTTTGTGTCGGCAACCCATTTTCAGTTTTCTAGCCCATCTCTCTTTCTCTAAGATCATCCACACTCACCAAGAGCCAAGATCTTACCTGAACTATGTTTTTAGTCTTTCAAAAAGCTGTTGTTGAATCTCTACAATAAGTCAGGCACTGCACTGGGTGCTGTGTTCACCTTGAACCAATGGACACAATTCAGTCTTTCAAAGAGCTCACCTTTTCTGGATTGAGCCCAGGGCATTCTCACTGAGCTACATCCCCAGGCCTTTTTAATTTTGTTTATTTTGATAGAGGGCTTTATTAAGTTGTTACGTTGCCCAGATTAAGCCTTGCAATCCTCCTACCTCAACCTCTCAAGTAGAGATGAGACGTGTAAACCAGCATGTCCAGCTGTAGCTCTGTTTTTATTCTCTGTCCCCTAGATGGCAACACACTGAGGAAATAGTTTATTGTACACTTGAAACAAACCAGAAAAAAAATAGAAATAAAATTTTGTGCTCGCTTGAACAGCACCTATAATGTCTACAGTTACATTGGAATGATTCAGTAACATGGATCTTATGCAAGAATGATGTGCTATTTCAGAAAACAATCTGATTTCAAATAAACAAATACAAATAAATTCTGATTGCAATTAATGTCATGAAAAGAAACTGCTGCAATGGAGACTAAGTGGATAACAATCACAAGAAATTGTGAACTTGGCACAAAACAGTAAACACATTAACATTAATTCTTATCATGATAAGTGTCATGAAAAATTAATAGAATCACATGATAGAAAGTAAGTGGGTGTGGGGTGATGGGGACCTAACTTTGACAGAGTGGCGGATAACTTCATGAGGACATGGCCCCTGAGGTGAGGCCTGAAAAATGAGAAATCAGTGAGGCAGGGGCATAGCTCAGGAGTTAGACCACTCGTCTAGTAAGCACAAGGCTCTGAGTTCAATTCCCCAACACCACAAAGACTGGGCATGGTGGGGCATGCCTGATTTCACAGTACCTGCGAGGCTGAGCCAAGAGGGTTACCACGTGTTCTAGGCCAGCTTGGGCTGCATAGCAAGTTAAGAATCAGCCTGCACTACATTGAACTACAGAGTGAGACCCTGTCTCAAAACCAGACAGAGAGAGAGAGAGAGAGAGAGAGAGAGAGAGAGAGAGAGAGAGAGAAAAGGAGGGAGAGAAAGAAATTGTGACATAAAAACCTTCCAAGACGCCTTCTGATCTGACAGTAGAACAAGACACTTAAGAAGTAGACATATCTTATCCAGGGATGGAGAAGGACCTCTGTGTGTTTGAGGAATCTGATAGGTCAAACAAGTTGAGGCTGCATTCAGCAGAAAACCAGGAGAGGGCAGTCGGCTTTAATCAGCAAGGTTTATACCTAACGGTGCCCCTTTGAGCGACAAACAAGCATGTGTACTGCACTTGTCCTCTGTATGAAGCAGAAATGAAGCTGACTTTCCTTCCTCTCTGCTTTTGCCATCATAACCTTTCGGGAATACACCAATCCCTAAGGAGAACAAAGTATGTGGCTGTTCAGCTCACTGTGATCCATGACAGTGTGACATCAGTCACATACTGGAAGGGGAAATTCAATCACGAAAGGCATTTGTGCTTCCAGATTACACAGAAGTGATTTCATTAAGTTTACTTTGAAACAGGTTTTTTTTTTTCCAAAAGCTGATGTCTTTTTAAATGATTATGTTGAAGGCTCTAATGAAGACTTACATGAGCAGAAATATCAGCACTAATGGGGCGTCATTCTGACTTTCCATTTGGGTGATGAGAAACGAAAGAGGACTGAGCATCTCCAGTTAATGTAATCCTTTCAGAGCTCTCAACGTGCACAAGTCTTTAAGGGACAAAATGTCCTGGGGAATAAAAACTGGCTGGAGCAATCTTCTTGAGCCACAGGCGTGAACAGGGAGAAAGTGTCCTCAGAGGAAGGCAGGAACCGTAGCACTGCCCCTCCCTCCCCACCCGGTTCGTTCCTTTGCTTTTATTCTCTATCTTTCTTTCCTTCATTTCTAAGCTTTCTGCCTGAGTTGGGGGCATTTCTCTGCAGGTTGGTCTGCTCCTCAGTCCCTCCACTCATTAGTTGTTCAACTTTGAGCCAGTAGTTCCTTTAAGTCTAAACGTCCTTATCTATAAAAGAAGATTGGCAACTGTCCCAAAGATTGTTAAATGAGGAAATGCATACAAAGCAGATAACAGCAGCTCAGACAAACTGATCAAGTCCCTCATAAACCTGGTGTTTCCCCACAAAATTTCTACTCCTTTCTCTCTCTTCTTTTCTCTTGTTTTTCTTTTTTCTTCCCTCTCAACCCCTCTAATACTGGGGATTAAAACTAGGGCCTTTGTATTGAGCTACAGCCAGGTTCTTTTTAATTTTTATTTGGAGACAGGGTCTTGCTAAGTCACTTAATTGCCTGGGCTGGGCTTGAACTTGCAAGCTTTCTGTCACAGCTCCCCAAAATGTGGGGATTCTAGGCCTGCACCACCAGGTCCAGTCATCTCACTGCTTTCATCTTTGCATTTTCTCCTCTTCTCCTGCCCTTGCAGAGGTCGATAAGCTGTTCAGGTGGCCTTACTCAGTAAGCTATGGCCCAAGGAGACCAAGGGATGCTATTGGTATGAATATAATACATGGAGAAAGACATTCTGTAAGGCAAAAAATGGTTATTTTGCCTTAATTTCATGAAATTTCAAAGATAATTATTTTATTCTCTCTGCTAAAAAAAGGCAGGCATGTTTTAAGTTGGATAAAGGTATATGATGAAGTAAGATTCTGCACTTGCACCCATGCCTTCCTATTCAGAAGCATAGAATTACGTGGATGACACAGCAACCTGCCAGCAGAGGCCAATCCAAAGGCAGAACTATCATCTAGTTAAATAAGTCATAAAACAAGCTTTTCTGCATAGATGTCCTCCAAGCAGAATTCGGGGACCCAGATTCACTCTGTGCCTGGCTTTACTGTCCCCTAGGATCTTGGAGTCTTTTGCTTCCGACTGTGGACAAAAAGAAAAAGAACTAGAAAGAGCAGGAGCGATTGCACAGGCTCTATGCTAGGGTCAGGCCTGGGAGGGGTGCGCCTTCCTGAGGCCAACACCTAGTGACAGGACCCGCCAGACTTGCAAAGAAAGTAGAAAAGTAGAATCTAGTTCTGGCCCAGCAAGAAAAGTAAACAGACTATGGTCTACGCATATCAAACTCTACCCCAACTGTCTTTCATTACAAATTGTATTGCCTTTGGTCAGGCCACATGGCGGTTCATGCTATACCTACTACGATCCATAAGGGATTTCTCATTCATGTAGACTAGACTGGTTACACCTCTACTACAAGCCTTTAGTGAGTTGAGCAATGGCAGCATACCAGCAATAATCAGGGGATAAACATGGGGAAAAAACACTATGCTGAGTGAGTCTTAGTAGCTTTCTGTTCCTTGAATTGCATTGTATAAGGAATCTTTGTGTTATCTCTGGCTTAGCAAGGCAGAAGGCTATGACTCAACATAAATTGGAATATTAGAGCAAATTTAGTTCTAAATGATAGCCTTAAAAATGCATTTATCCTTGGTGTCAGCAATTTTGAGAAAATTCTCCTACAGAGGTAGTCACATACGTATACAAATGTTATTTACTGCTTTCATTGCAGCATCTGATAGTAAGATCAGAAACAACCCAAATGCCTATATGTAGGAAAGTGACTAAAAATTAAAACATAACCATGCAACCGGTCATTGTGCAGCCATCAAAAAAGAAAGAACAACTCTGTCTGGAAGCTGTCCAAGGTAAAAGAACAAGAAAAGGTACGTGCAGTACTATGCATAGTATGAGAACATGTTTTATGGATGGAGATGAGAAGACAGTATGATTATTTGTCTGAGTACAACAGGTCTCAGGAAGAATCTATAAGAAATGAATTGCCCTGGCGGTGGCTGAGAAGGACTGGATGTTTGCAGACTGTAGATCAAGGAAGAAGATATTTTATAGACTTTTTTTATACCACCTCTTCAGGAAAAATGCAATTTGGGTAAGCAATTAAATGTTCTGCTGTTATACTAGTGATATAAGGAAATAGAAGAGTCACAGATCCTCACATGAATTGGCACATTCCCTAAAGAAGTATCTCCTGGGGACCAGTTTGCCTATGGCACCAAAATCAGGGAGTGTGAGTGTGGGAGCTTCAAAGTTCACCTTCCCTGCAATCCCATGAGAAAGTCACTTGCAGGTGCCAACTTGAAAGTAAGGTCTAAATTTTTCTTTCGTAAGGAAGGAGACATTTTATTTTATAAACAGTCAAACTGCTTTCTTAACTTTTTTGACTTGGCTACAGCTCAGAAAATAAACAGCAAAACTAGGTGAACCATAAAATTAAGCCCTTATCATTCGGGTGTTAACTAAGGCCATTAAATTTGTGATTTGGAATCTAAATATTGGAGTAAGACTCTGATGATACTGTGAAATTGTACCTAAAGTAGACTAATCTAGAATAATAACATGGAAAATAGTATGATTGAAATTTGAAAAACTACTCAAGCTTTCCAATTGGTATTTACATTAGCACATTCTCATCCATAATGGCATAAAGTGAAATAACTTTACAGATTCTTAATGCACCAAGGCTCAGGGAAGCTGGAGGAGAAGCAGATGGCTTATGTATGTCTGAAAGCATTTTAATATTAAGCAAACCCCAATTAGGTGGGTGTGGCGAGACATAGCCAGTTGAATGCTTAATCTGGGTAAGTAGATATTTCAGATGTTTGTTCTCTGTACTCCCCAAGAATTTATTTCAAGTGGCTTCAGGGTAAGTCCTGGGAGTAGGAAACAGTGATAAGAACAGAAGCCACAGAAGTGTGAGAACTCTCACTGAACACAAATGAAAACTATAATGGCGGCTGCTGAGCCATGCTCTGGGTAAAGGGAAGATTTCGTTCAAACAGGTCAGCCTCTGTTGTACTGAAAGAGACACTAGAGTTGACAATGAGCTAAGGAAGGAACGATAGACTGATCTTCCCCGACCAAAAAAAAAAAAAAATGTCATGGAGACCCACGAGAGAAGGGAGCCTGGGAAGTGGGAAACAAAGAAGAAGGAAAATTAGGTTGAGATCTTGGACAGTGACTTAGTTATGTTTTCGTTGCTGTGACTCAATACCCCACATCCACAAATTTAGGGGAGGGAAGGTTTATCTTAGCTCACAGTTTCAGAAGGTCACAGTCCATTCAGAGGTGACCAGCAATGGAAGCACATGGCAGAGACAGAGGTGGAGGCAGCTTCTCACAACATAACACACAGGAAGCCAAGTCCAGGCAAGTTGAGACTAGTCCTCTAACAAAGGCAGGAAGCAGCTTATATATCCTTCCAGGTCTCAGCCCAGTGACCAGCCCCTCCTGGACCCAGGTGTGGAAGGTGTAAACCCCCACTACATACCTGTAATCCAATTTATATTCCTGTAATCTGCCCCTCCAGGCTAGGCCCCAACCTGCCAACAGCACATGGTTCCACAGACAATCTATAACATTCAAATACATGAGACCTTTGGGGAACATGTCAGATCCAAACCGCAGTAGAGAGGCAAAAAGTAAAGGACATTGGAGTGATGCAGGAATCATAAAAGCACTGCCTGTTGTGCTTTGGATTGTAAGTGACCACAAAGTTCATGAAGACCTAGTTCCCCTGTGCAGAATGGCACTTTTAAAATAAAAAGAGGTTTGATGTCATTAATAAATGAACTTTCCTAGGAATTCATGTGATAGCGAGTGATGATGGAAATTTTGAGAGGTAGCATATAGTTGAAGTAATTAGATCATTAGAAATATGAGCAGAATATTTTTGTCCTTAACTTTCTCTCTCTCTCTCTCTCTCTCTCTCTCTCTCTCTCTCTCTCTCTCTCTCTCTCTCTCTTTCTCTCTCCTTCTCTCTATCCCTCTCCTTCTCTTCCCTAAAAACCACTGGCAGCCATGAAGTTAGCAGCTTTGTTCTTCTTCATGACCACTGCTAGTGTAACATGTTCTATTTTAGCACAGGCCCAGAAACACCACAGCTAAGAGACCATGGATTGAAACTTTTGAAACCATGAGCTGGCACAAACCTTTTCTCCCTCAAGCCATTTTTTCTAGAAAATAAAATTCAGAAAAACTAACCGGAAACAATTGTTTCAGTGTGTGTGTGTGTGTGTGTGTGTGTGTGTGTGTGTGTGTGTGTGTGTAAAAGCATCAGGTTTTTCTCCAGAAATATACACAATTATTATTTATCAATTATACCTTAATAAAACTGAAAAAATAAATTTATTAAAATTAATTAACAGCATCCCAAAGACTAGTATGAGACCAACAGTAGTAGAGTGGTCTGGAAACTTATGAGCAATCAAAAGCCTCAGGCCTTCTACGATCTGAAAGAGAAACTCTGGGTGGCCTAGCAGCCTGTGCTGTGTCAAGAACTTCAAGGGAGTCTGCAGGGGTTTCTGGTCTAAGAGCTATTTGAACCTCTTCTGCTAAATCGGATATCTAAAAAGACCTATATCATAAACCTTTCCACTTCATATAAGTTGATGTAAAATTGCCAAGGCTATCTTCTGGAGGTATATAGGCACTATGCTCACTAACTGAAATTTTGTTAAGAAAACAAAACAAAACAAAAAACTCTCCCTTTTAAAACAAACCAGAACAATCATTTATGTCCAGCACAACATTTCAGAAACTAAACTCCAAAGAGAATTTGTAAATTGAAGAAAGGATAAGGAGGATACTCAGAAAATCAAAGTACACTTGGCTTAACTGCAAGGGAAAATTTAAACATATTTCAGGCTATACTGGTGGATATGAATTGGGAGGTAAACAGAAAAACTGAATTCAGGGTGTTTTGTTAACTCAAAAAGTAAAAACAAAAACAAATTGAGAGTATCTGGAGCATACGGTTCACCTGAGGATCACCGTGGGTGAAATCGCAGTGTCCTGGGGTGGGAAGGCTTGTGTGCTTCATCTTGTAGCCATGGCTTGGTGTTCCACTCCCACAAGCTGTGAGCTACAACGTTATAAATACAACTCGTGAAATATTGGGGACCTACACGTTTTCCTCTGTGCTTCCTTTATCGTGGAAAAAGAGATGATGTTAATGCATGTAAAGTGTTTATTTAATATAGCTAGTATTAATTGTCAACTTACCAAACAAATTGACTCTCTTCTCAAAGAAAAAGAAAAGCTGAAAGAAGCAAAGGAGAATGAAGAAATAAAGAAGAAGGTATTAGAGGGGAAAGTTCAAGACAAAAGAAAGAGCCATTTTTTACAGAATGTGCTAGGAAATCTTAGTGTATTTTTGACAATGCAATTACTTTCGTCCATAACCTTAGAGAAAACAACAGTTTCCTCCTAAGACCTGTATCATTCTTGAACTCTTTTTGGAAGCACTCTCAAGGTTTTCCTAGCATACTGCTATTGAATGGATCTTCTGTTGGAAGAAAAAAAAGCCTCGTGTTACTTAGTTAAATTATTTATATTAAGATTATGGACTCAATAATTTTTTCAGTATGTTTAACAGTTGGTGCCATTAACCTAGTACTTTCTCATTATGGTCCCAGGCTTTAAAATTTTCACTTCACCAGGTTATTTTCATTTATTTTATGAGAGTTCATATGAACACTGTCCTCTACACTGGGGTCAAATCCAAGTTGGGAGGTTAAGTTGAAAAATGAGTGCATAAAACACAGTTTAAGTGCCATCAAAAGTTCTCTTTAAAACACTGGAATTTGTCCCTGAAGTTCAGTCCTCATAAACTTGACAGCTCACTCACACCCAGCCCAGTCTGGAGTTCATGGGCATTGAACACATAGGTCTGCATCATCCACGAGCACCAGCAGCAAGCAGGAAAGTGAGATAGGACAAATAAAGCCCTGTCTTCCTATAAACTGCACTCTGAGTAAAGAGGCAGATCACAGTTACATGACCAAGTAAACAAAACCAAGTCCAATAGTTTTATATGCTGAGAAGACACATGATAAGGGAAGAGGAGTTACGGTATGGAGACAGAAGTTATTACTTTACGTGCAGCACTTAGAAAATAATAAAGCTTCCCTGAGAAGATGACATTTAAGAGTAGATGGAGGGCAGGCATGAGCTGGCTGCTGTCTGAGGAAAGGCACCTGGGGACAAGGGAGCTGCCAGCCCATAGTGGGTTGATGTGGACCCCTAGGGCCAGGCTGGCAGGAGACACGAGCAGTCCTGGGCACAAGGAAAGGTAGAAGACTGGGGGCAAAGAGGAAGGTCTTCCGAGCCAGATGGCCAAGGCCCAGAGGTCTGTGTACAAAGGCAGATAAGTTAGGGATCCGTGGGAATGTCCAAAGCACAGGAACTGGGGTTTTGAAGAATCCCTTGTACCCTTTTGTTGAGCAGATAGAGAAACAAGATACTGTGACAGTATTCTCGGGGAGAGATGAGAGTGACTTCTGCCACAGTAGTGGTGGCAACAGAGGTTACAAATGACTGGATTCCTGGTCATCTAAATCACATGGTCACCAGTTGAATGAGTTCATTGATAAAGATCTGCCTCCTAAAACTCATATCTTGAACCTGAGTCATTAATGGGATTGTATTAAAAAGTGGAGCCTTTTGAGCAATGACTGTGATGAGAGTAAAATGTTCAGGAATGAAATTCAGGGTTCTCTAAAAGAAGCTTCACACATGCATGGCCATTTTTCCCTAGTTTGGTGGTGTGAGGATGCTGCAAGAAAGCTCTTCCCAAATCCCAGACCTTGAATTTGAACATCCCACGCTCCAGAACTGTGAGAAATAAATTTCTGATAAATTACCCAGGCTAAGATACTTTGTTACAGCAGCAGAAGCAGACTAAAACCGTCTTCACCGTAAAAGGATCAAGCGGACATGCCTAGATCTACTGATCTGTCTTCCCACCATACAAAGTAGGACACTGTGGGGATTCAAACCTTTACAGCTCCTGCTTGCCAGTGCCGCTTGACCCTGTGAAGGACACGAGCTTTCTTTCCTTCTCCGGAACTTCTGGCCAGAGGAGAAGAAGAGGCTTTCGGCTGCTCCAGGAGGATAGAAGACTGATTTCCATAAATTTAACAAAACTGAATCAGAGTTCCATAAACAGTAGCTGCTAACTTCGGACCTGAGACGCGGTTATATCCTAACAAAGACTTCTCACCGATCTTGTAAACTCTGCTAAAATGTTCTCCCTAAGCATGGGCCCTTGTTCCTCCCTGGATACAAGCATAAAAGGTTTGTATGGAAAATATAAAGTTTGTTCTGCCCTGTTTGCGGAACTGCTTACATGAGTTCTTGTGAGTGGAAATCAATAGCGCTGCCAAGACAGACTCCTGGCTTAACTGATCAGCTTATGTGCTGCTAACAGCTACAGGACACTAGGTGGTAGGTCCCTTCCGAAACGATGCTGGATGCAGCACTCATTCCACACCAATAGATACCATTTCTGTCAAAGAACTGAACCAGTTTTCCAGGAAAAATATACGGCTAACTTCTGCTGTACAGGAAAATGGAGGTGCCGGAGGAAAAGTCAAATGACACTGTAAAGGATCAAACGAAGTCGGAATGGGGAATATTCTACAGGACAAGTAACACAATTTCTCTCACAAGGAAGTAGAATATTTAAAATTAAATAATGGAGTGTTGGAGGATAGACGGTTCGGGAAGGTTTTCGGCCTCCAACCCTGCCTGCATGCAGCTCTAAGGCACCTTCCCTGATCCACCTCCCGCGTGCCCTGCAATTCCCTCCCTCCGTCTTGTCTGTTCCTTGCCCCTAGGTCATCCCCTCTCCTCCCGCTCAGTGCTAATTCTGGTCCCAACTGTTCCGCTGCAGGGTGATGTTGTGAATTTATAAAAGAGATGACCTGGACTATGTGGGACCTGTGTCCTATTCAGGGCAGCTCCTCTACGTTAAGGGGCAAGCGACTTGCCGGTGATATTTGGGTTTTACAATTGGTAAAAATTGTTGCGCTTGCTGTGCATTTTCTTCTACCACGCACGCCAAATCACTGGTGATTTCTGAAGGTCCTGTTGCAGGTAGCAGTTTAGGCAGTACACCCAGAGCCTGTGATTTGGTGAAGATTTGCTGCCACCTCGTTTTCTCAATGATGTTTTTTCATGCATATTTTCCTTTTCTTTGTGTATTTGATTTGTAATTATAATATCAGAGATATTTGTAAGACTACCACTGCATCATGATCCACCCACGTGAAAGCAGATGGAATTCATTGATGTATAGACCAATGAAAGAGCCTAAGAAACAGCTATTAGTGAAGAAAAATGAAAATTAAAATATTGTGTCTTCCATTTAACACAGGTGTGAAAGGGCAGGTCATTGTTGTTTTAATGTGAATTCACCGAATACTTAGGGCAGTTGAGCATTTAAAAAAAACTTGTTGGCCTTTTATATTTGCTTTGGAGAGGTATCTGTCCAAGTCCTTGCACACTTTCAACTGAGTTATTGTTTTTCTTGCTATTGAATTTTTTGGGGTATTGAGCCTTTAGCAAGTATATGACTTGCAAATACCGTCTTCCATCCTGTGGGAAGTTTGCTTTCTGATCTCTTTTTCTTTTTTGTGAAAAAGTTGTGCCTTAGCTTGATGCAATTCCCTTTGTTTAGTTTTGACTCTTGCCTGTTTTTCAATGAGCCTGTTGCTGCCTAGACTGACATGATGGGGCTTTCCCCCTATCTCTTCTACTAGTTTTAAACTTTAAGCTTTTGTACTTAACTCTAATTCATTTGGTTCATTTTCATGTATGTTTTGAGATAAAGATCCATTTTCATTCTTCTGTATATCCAATTTTTCCAACACTATTTATTGAAGAGACTTCCTTTCCTTCATCGTGTGTTATTGAAATCTAAAAAAAAATTTTTGATTTATCTTAAAGGTGTGGGTTATTTCTGATACCAGTGAAAATATGGGAAAAGGGAAATAGAACTCTTACATACTATTAGTGGAACACAATACATTCATTATGCAGGAGAGTTTGGACATTTCTCAAAGGCTCAAAAACTTATCCAAAGGAATTAAATCAAGGCAGCAAAGAAATATCTGCACTCCCATGCTATTTTTGCAGTGTAATTGATCACAGTCAAGATAAGGAATCAACCTAGGTGCCCATAAACAGATAAAAACACTAGAAAATGTGATATATATATATATATATATATATATATATATATATATATATATATATATCACTTCGAAGAGTCCTCTTTCTAATATATGTGTATATCTAATAAAATTCTATTAGATCATGAAAAGAATAAAATAAAATTCTACAACTTAATACCACATGAATGCACCCAATGGATGTTATACTAGGCATAGTAATCCAGACACAGAAATAAAAGTACTTACGTGGTCTCATTCTTTTTTTGTGGAATCTTTAAAAAGTCAACCTAACAGAAGGAGAGAGAAGAGTAGTGGTTACCATGACCAGACAAGGATTACAGAAGGGAATGGAAGCCATGGGTCAAAGGACATAAATTTCAGTTAAGCATGAGGAATTAGTTTTAAAATTCGTCGCACAGGACAATTGTGTCAATAACCATGTATACGTTAAAATAGCTAAGAGTAAATTCAAATGTCTCACCACAAAAAGATAAGTAAATGAGGAATGAATGTGTTAACTTGATCCAATGATTTAATTAGATCACATTATACTTCACAAATGTATACCATTGTGATTTACCAGTTAAAATAACATTAAAATGGTAGATGAAAATAGTGTTTCTAGACAAAAAGAGGGACAATCTCACCAAATGCTTTTAGATAAAGTTGCACAGGGACTCAGGACATTGAATTTAGCTACGTGGAGGCTATTGGTAATCTAGACAATGAGGAATTGAGAGTAAAAATATCTAATTCTAGTGCAATAGATGTGGAAAAGATGGAACAGGAGATATTACAGATATCAAGTAAGGATAACTGTTCCAAGGAGTTTTAATGCAAAAAGATCCAACAAAATAAGGAATAAGACAGGATCCACTAAGAAGAAAGAATTTTTCAAGGTAGGAGATAATAATAGCATCTAGTGGGATGATCAGATCGATTCTGGTGAGAGCACAAGGCTAATGATGTAGAAAGGAAAATATTTGCTAGCCTAATGCCCTTGAGCAGTAGGAAGGGAAGGCATCTGGAAAAGAGCACAGAAGCCAGTCTCCAAGGTCAGTGAATGACTAACCAGCACTGCAGGCAGAAAAGTCAGAGTGTGTGTGCTCGGACGAGGATGGAGAATGGTTGAGCACCAGGTGCTTGGAGGAGACCTCTCCGTATCCTCCCCCATATTTCTGAGTTACGAGAAGCACTTATATTACCTTACGGTGAGGATAGAGAAAAAATGTTGGAGATTTGATAGGAGAGGTAGAAAACAGTTAACTCGAAGAATGAAAAAATAGAGAGGGGGAGAAACAATAGATTAAGACAATGAATTCAGGTTGTGCAGAATTCCCGAGGCTAGGAATGGTAGCGCCAAGACTGGCCTGCTCCTCTGCTGATGAGTACCTAATGAATCATTTGGAATGCATTTAGGGGCCCTGTGGTGTACAAAATATAGTTGTTTCATCATTACAGCTTTTTGTCAGTTTTTGTTAGCTTTGTACTGTTGTCTGAGAAATGAAATGCTCATACGGTGTGTGTACAGATCTTTCCTTTTCACTCACAGGAGGTTGGAAATCAAGTACATGGAAACTTAACCACTTATATTTCCGATGGTTACCAGAAGAACATATATTTACTTTAGAAAAAAGTCTGGGACATGACTCAGTAATCGAGTGCCCTGGGTTTAATCCTCAACACTGAAGAGAAAAAAAAGAGAGAGAGACAGAGAGAAACTGGAATTTCTTACAAGCAGCGAACATTATTCTCATTTGTTTTCACGAATGAGAAAGGTCACACTTTGGTCTCTTCTATCTCTTGATAATGCTTCATTTCTTTTACCTTACAAGGTGGGAACTTTTTAAATGCCTTATATCACAAAATGCACACAGTAGTATTACATCAGATCAGAGCTCATGGTGGAAAGGGAGCCCCCAGGGGACCATGTACAGTGAGTGACCCTACAATGATTCCTAGTCTGTGTGGGGATGGGCTACTTCCAGAACCCAGGCAAAAGAGAGGCTCTTGAATATAGACCACATGAATATGAGAGCACAGAAAACATCTCTTACTTCTCTTAAGCTTTGTATGTGCAAAAACTTCTATTCAAGGAATATAGTTTAAATTCCAGGATTTGAGTTAGCCTCGGGAGCTAACCACAGTACAGTGGGAAGGTAGAAATTAGTGACCCACAGACGGTATTTGCAAGTCATATACTTGCTAAAGGCTCAATACCCCAAAAAATTCAATAGCAAGAAAAACAATAACTCAGCTGAAAGTGTGCAAGGACTTGGACAGATACCTCTCCAAAGCAAATATAAAACACCCTGTGGCAGTCAAGGTCTACAGAGCCAATAGGGTGGTTTTAGGCAGATCATAATAATTGAACACTGTTTCCTCATTTGCAAAATGGTATGATATTAGCGATAATACTATCATTGTGTTAATTAAATGAAATGTTTATCAAGTGTCCTTTGAGGAGTTCTGCAGGTGCTCCAGCAAATCATAATGTCTTTTCTTGTTTCTGCCCTTACATGTTTGAGTTCTTTGATCATAATTGGGAGGTTAATGTCTCCAGGTCAAACTTTGACAAATTAGGCTAACCAGAGCTCAATCGCAAATGAAAGGTCATGCCTTTGGAATTAGTTGGAGATTTAAAATAAGGAGAAAGTTTCCACACACACAAAGAAATCTCACCTAATTTTTTGCACAAATGTCAAGGTCATAAAGCCAAAAAGTTTCAGGAACTGATTAAGGGGGATCAAGAAGACATGATAATTAAATGTAACTTCTAATTCTGTGTTAGATCTTGGACCCAATAATATTTTTTTTTTCATTTGGCATGATACTTGGTTAAAAAAAAGTTAAGGTCTTTTGAAGTTGACAATAGTACAGCATTATTCAAGAGAATGTCCTTTCTTAAATATGGAAATATTTAAAAGTAAACACAAGATGTCTGAAATTTAACCTCAAGTGTTTAAAAAAAGAATATGATATATGTGTCTATGTGTGTGCATGTATGTGTCTATTGTGTGCATATATAGACACACAGACATAAAGCTGAGAATAGATGGCATACAAACGTGGAACATGGTAATATTTGGGTATTGTAGATGAAGAGTTTAGGAGGTTTCTTAATATTTTTTCTGTAAAACTGAAATTGTTTTAAAATAAAACATTTATGGAAGAGCTTTCTTTATAAAAGGCAAAGAAAATGACTTTTATGTTATAACTGTTCAAAAATTTCTAAAAAGAGAGAAAGAAATCAAAATTAGCAGGCAGACTTTGGAATGGAAATACATTTAAATGACCTGTGCCAGAGCCCTGGCAAGACTTGCGAATTCTGGAGGCCTTAATTAGAAGGGATGAGACCTGCACTGCTACTTCCTTGACAGGCTTTCATTAGCGCAGTGTCAGTTCTTTCTTTAAGCTAAAGTTCAATGGGAGGGCGCCATTTTTGTGGTTTTTGAGATGCCCCAAAGGCACTACATGGGCAGACCTTCCTGTTTGAAAGTGAAGTTAAAGGTAAAGGTTTAATTGTAGTAGGAGAGCAGCGACAGTCCACAGATATCTAATTCTACGTCTAAATCCCTGGGCTGGGACAATGTGCTCCAGAAAATGACAAGCTGTGATTGTTCAATCACCTCTAGGAATGTAAGGCAGGAATCTGCCAACCACAAGCATGCTATTTTAATTGCGCCATTTCAGTATCCAACGGGCTCGATGCCCCTACACTTCATGTACACGTTCTTGATTTCTGGGAAAGAACTACACACAGATTCTGGAAAGTACCTGTATGAACAGAAATATAAACTATGATTATGATTTCTAATGTTTCTGCAACAAATAATTATATGGATATTTATGTGAAAATATGATAAAAATGGAATGAGGTCTCAGGACTCAAAAACTTGCTGGAATTTAGACAAAATTCACAGAGAAAAAATACAATGGAATGCCAGTAAACGAGCTCCCCACCCCCGTGCCCCAAAATAAACATCTATCCGGGATTTTATTTTGATAGACTCAAGAAGCATGCATCTAAAACTTTTGTTAAAGTAAATAAATGCCCTGGAGAATAACAAGAGGTAATAAAATAATATTAATGTAAAATGTATATGAAACTACTGGGTTAGGAAATATAAAAGATACCTTGTATATTGCTATATTATAACAAAAAAAATCTAAAGGTTGAAAGAATGTGAGTCTTTCTAAAAATAATCGTTAGGCTTATCTATTCATAATAAAACCCATATTGGAAAAGAAAAGGGGTTGGATTAGATGAAATAATTCCAAAATTCATTTTAACATATAAATAGAAAAGAATACCAAACAGAAACAAAAGACCTGTCAAGGGAAGTCAATAAAGATCAATTTTATGTTAAATTATATTGACAACAATATTATAAACTAGAAGTGCTAGTATAATGTAAGCAGAAATTAATAGAACAAAATGATGTTAGAACAGAGAAAACGGCGTTAATGATGATTTAGTATGTTCTATATATTGCATTATGAGTAACTGGGGAAAGAGAGAATGCCCGACAACAAGGGGAGAAAATTCATTATGAATATGAAACAAGTGGACTACCAACCTCACTTACTGCCCCAGGATTAACATCAGCTTACTTACAAAGTTAAAAAATTATACCACAGCAAACTAGAAAAACAGAAATAAAAAGAGAGGATAACTTTCTAGCTGTAAAGAGAGAAATAAAGCATTAAAAATCTACAAATGTGACTGCATAAAAGTCAGATTTCTTTTTTGCCAAAGGAAAAAGAAATCCACCATAGATGATAAAGAAAAAGAGTTTCCATAAATGTATACGTACTGAGTTAATATGTCATCTTAAGAATTACTTGCCCAATAAGAAAAAAAAAAAACATTGAGAAACTAATAAAAATAAAGAAAAGGATGGTTAATTTACAATGTGGGCAAAACAAAGATTTCATATCACTAATAATTAATGAAATGAAAAAAAATAATTAGGTACCCTTATTTGTTAATATAAAATAAAAGTATGGATTTGTCTGAGTTCAGATTGGTGTAGAGAAAACACAGACTTTGTCTTATGAAGAGCAGGAGCCTACTTCTCACCCCACAGGCCTGGAGTCTGCAAACCCAGGATCAAGGCACCGGCGCATTTGATCTATGGCGGCAGTCGGTTTCTATTTCATAGATGAATGTCTTCTCACTTCAGTTTCGAGTGGTGGAAGAGGCCAGGAGCGTTCCTTGGTCTGTTTTTTAGGGCACTAATCTCACTTCCGAAGGTCCCAACTTAGTCCCTTTCCAAAGACTGTGCTTTCTAATATCACCTCTGCAGGAATTAGGATTTCGACTTATAAATTTTGGGAAGACACAAATACTAAACACTGAGCTTCCAGCAGCACTCAATTACAATATTCAAGATTACTGAGACTCGGATAAAGCTAGTGCAGCTCAGTTAATGAGTTAACAGATATTTTTGCAAGGGTTTTTTGCAATTGAATCCAAAACCAAGTTTACCAATAATTCTATTATGGAGATTTTATCTAAAAAATTATTCACAGGATAAAAAGATAAAACTAACCAAAATAGTCAACACAGAATGCCTTATCCTTGTTAGAAACTGCCCACCTAGGCCAGGTTCTGACGCTCAGGAGCCTGTTCAAGAGCCAGGGCAGGGTGTCATTTAGCACTGACAACCGCGCCTGCCACAGATGTCGCGGGGATTGAGAAAGACGCTGAATTAAAATCAGCAAGGTTCTTGTCCCATCCCTGTAGCATGAGAGGAACTCAGCTGGTCCTCTGGATGACACTTCTCTATCCCAGGCAGTGACCAGCAGCCAGATACATGAGGGAGCAGAAAGGCAGAAGCCATAGTTACTGAGGAAGGCTGCCGTGAAGGTTGACCTGAGCTCCATGGGGTACAGAGGGCTGCGGGTGCTCATCTGAAAGCTGTTTAGCTTTTGGTCTATGAATAAAGAATAACAAATAGATGGGACTCAAAGTTTTCAAAATCTAGGCACAGACTGAGGGGTGTGGTCAGAAGTTGACTGTCTCAGGCCTCTGGCAGACACGGGCTTTCACTGGTGAACAGGGAAGGGAACGGGGCTCTCCCACTCCAGAGCCGAACATGTCAGTTTTGTAAGGGTGTCACCCAGGTCTTACAACCATAGGAGGGTGGATAGGAGGACCAGTCCAAAACAGAACTGCCTGGGGGCACCTGGTGATCAGAATAGGGCAGGCAGCCCCTTATCCCATGCACAGGCTCACAGGACTGAATTAACCACCTGTTTTCCAGTTTCTGAGTCAGATGTTTTGATATTTGGGGTCTTTTTGATCAGGAAAGAACTGCCTTTTCCAGGCTAGCTAACTCTTAGAGATAATCACTGTTCTACAAACCAGTGTGCCTTTCAAAAGCACACTAATCAGTTCAGAACACAGACACACACACACACACACACACACACACACACACACACACACACACACACACCTCTCTTCTCACTGTTCCAGTCTCAATCGCCCCAGAGCCAGATACCAGCAACTAGTTATGCTAACCAGTCAATCCTAAACCTGCTTAGCCTGCTTAGCTTACTTCTCCCATTTCTTCCCACAAAAGAAAGGAAGGAAGGAAGGAAGGAAGGAAGGAAGGAAGGAAGGAAGAGAGAGAGAGAGAGAGAGAGAGAAGGAAAAACTATTCTCACATTTCCTCTCACTCTGTGCCCACACTGTGTCCTGCTAGGTCCCTGAATGAGAGGGTGGTGTGCCATCCTGTACCCTTCTTGGGAACTGTGAGTATCAAATTCTCTTTTAAACAAGACCGTCTCCTGATTTATTGGTCTCCCTTACTTGAATCAAAAATAGAACATGCTTCTTAAAACAGTGGCTGATTGGCAGATTGTCAGCAACCAAAGGGACAATTTTCAGCAGCCTTCTCTCAATATCTTGAAGGGGCTACAATTACCTAACAGGCCCAACAAAGACTATCCATCCATGCAGAGTTGAATTTTCCTCCTCTCTGTGCACCAAGTGTCTCGTGAGCTTGCTCTGGGGTATCTGCATAGGAAGCAGGGGGCATGAATCTGCCTACCAACCCAGATCATGAGGCCTTACCTGGGAGGCTGAGTCCGGCGGATTGTCCTGAGCCCAAGGCCAGCCTGGGGGACAGCAGTGAATTCAGGACCAGCCTGGGCTACAGAACAAGACCTTGTCTCAAAAAGAAAAAAAAAAAAAAAATCTCCAGACCCAGCATGGGTGAAGTTGGCCCAGCAAAACTGATTTTAGACTCTGGGGATTCTAAAACTGTAACAACATTAATACCTGCAGCTTTAAGCCTCCCCGGCGTGGCAATATGTCACAGCAGGCACGTGTAATGCATCAGTGAATAAGGGATTAGCTGTGACACCAAGTAACGCAGCCGCGGGGGAGGAAGGCCAGAGAGGACGTTGGCAACAGAGCCCGGTGCAGGCACGGTCCGGTCCGCGAGCGGCCCAGTGTCCCCCTGCTACCTACACTTCACACCTACAGTAGTAGGAGCTAAATAAAATGATTATCTTCAACTATCACATATCACACTGGGAAAGCCAAGTTATTACACAACAAAAGCTCCCTGAAACAGTCTGACATCCCAGAGGGCAGTACTTGTCACGTGAATAACTTTTCCTAGGTAGATATGAACACCAACATTCCTTCAACTCAGATAGGGCTCTAAAGATAGCCCAAAGTAATGACTGCACCGACGTCCAATTGGGTGAATCAGTGAGTTTATTGATACTGCTTATAAGAGTTGGGGGAGGGGGGTTACGGAAGCATAGATAAGGAGTTCCCTACAAAACTGTAGTGAGGGGTCACGTATAGGCCTGTGGGTGACTCAGAAGACAATCGCAGCATTGGAAAGCCCACGCTGGCACAGATGGCAGCACACAGAAACTATATCCTGCCTTGCAGGCCCCGCCCTTCTCAGCTGCTGCTTCCCCCCCCCCCCCCCGACCCCTCCTGCTCTTGCCACTCCGGGTGGGTGGCCGTAGCTCTAGCTCTTGCTCACTGCTTTCTTCCCTTGCTTGTTCTCTCCCTGTAGCCTCAGGGTCCTTAAATAGCTCCAGGGACAGGAGGGTATGGGCCAAGAGCTGGAGGGCACGAACTGTGAGCCTCTATGAGCCTGAGGACACGCCCACGAGCAAAGCACTCACACCACAAGCCAGAATATGTCTGGGCCACAAGTGTACCTGCAGATAATGATCATGTGGCTCATGTGGCTACATGCCCAGGTGTGGGCAGGTCTCCGGGCCCTGAGGGCTCCACCTACCTAGTCTTAATGTGTATAGCCATGAGTTGCCCCCCCCCCTCCAGGAGGGTCTGAGGACTTGCTGTAAAACAATGCTTCCTCTGCTTAGCCCAGACCCCTTTTGTGTGGAAGAGAATCTATTGAGCACTGCACGATTCTGATGTACACATGCAAATGAGCCTCCTGCGAGCCTGGGATTCACCTTCAGGAACATTCGGAATATCCTAAAAAAGGTAGTGGGGTCTGGTCCACGGAAGCTGAAGCAATATGAGACCTCTAAAGCCTAGTTCATCCTGAAAATGACCCACAGCAAAAGCCCATGCAAAAGGGATCAAAGACTTTCCTGTTTGGCTTTGCAGGGAGCAGAGGCTCAGAGGAAGCCTAGTCCTTCAACCTTCTTTCCCTACGCAGATAGGAGAGGATTAAAATACAGTCATGACTTCACCATTCTTGAAACTGCAATGGGCATCATAGCATAAACACAAGGCTAAAACGGGGCTTACCAGCACTTAAACCCTAGTCAACACTGGGCTGCATGGTCTTCCACTAATGGTGCATTGTGATCTGAAAACTGACCAGGGGTAGGGGCCACTATGTAGGAGTCAACGAATCACAAAGCTAAACAGACCCCCAAAGACCTCCCTCAAGGAGGCTAGGGGAAAAAAGTCACCCTATCAAGGTCCTTCGAGACAGACAAAAGAGAAGATGAAAGACAGGATGTTGGGAAAGCTCAGCGTCTCACTGTCCAGATCAACTCTAACCTAGAAGGAGTCTAGCGTCAACCAGCTCTGGCTTTAAAGCAACCAGCGTACGTGGCCTAAGTGCGAAAACACTGACAGTGTTTTGGGCTGTTTGTTTTTTGTGTTTGTCTTGTTCTGTCCTAAGTCCTAGGGATGGAACACGATGGAACTACATCCTTAGCCGTTTATCTCCTTATTTTGAGGCAGCATGTCGTTAAAGTGTTAAGTTGCCCAGGCTAGCCTCAAATTTACAATCCTCTGGCTTCAGTCTTCCAGAGTTCTAGTAAATTACAGGTGTATGCCAACATGCCTCACAAATGATGGTAGTTTTACAGACAGAGTGTCTTGCATTACTAAAAATAATGTCACTGTGGTTACCACACCTCTAAGACAAACAGATATGCCCCTGGTCACCATCCCGAACACCATAATTTCCTGTAAACACTGGAACCCTTAGCCTGGATTCTTGATTTATAGGAACCTGCTCACAACTCAAACTTGACTCAGTTCTGTCTCTAATTCTAGGCCAATTATCCAGATAACTAAGTTTCCTCTGGTCCTATTTGCTCTTGTGCTGATTATCTTTGTGCACTCCAGCTTGGACCATGTCAAGAAGACTTCCTGCCCTGCCTGAACCTTCACCCTCCTACTCTCCTGACCAATCCTGACCCGCTGAGCTCAGCCACACAACCTTCTGAAAAGGGCAAAGACCTAGACAGCCGAGGTGGCCGTGCAGCCACATAGACACACACTTGTGACCCAGTCTATGAAAAGCAGGACACAAATTGTATTTCCAACTGTGTGAAAATATGCTGAAAGGAAATAACAGAAGAACATTCTGAATTCAATTGTTAAAAATTATCATTTTGACATTATTGTTCTAAAATCCATTCTAAGACCCTCAAAACTTGCTTTATGTGGCTTTAAAACAGGGTCAATTATTATCTTTAATTAAACATTTTTGTATGTATTACTTTTTAGTTTCTTTTTCCCTGGGTAGAGACGGCAAAAGAAGAACAAAATAGTGTAGATTGTTTTGACTGGAAAAGGAAATGCAAATGTTCAATTTACTTTAACAAATCTAAAAAAAGGAATAATTTTAACTATTGAAAAAGTAAAATTACTGTTCTAACTCAGGTTGAAAACCCTTATTATGCTATTTAATGGCTTAAGAAGTATATGAAACACATTTTCAGATTATCAGAGATTATAAATGTATCTACTCTGAGTTTAAAAACTTGAAGAAGTTTAAAAGAGTGCTCAGAATACAAACAGAAAGATTCATGGCCTACCAATTGCAATATTTGCCCAAGTTAACATATTGAGGAAATGACAAAAATAGGGCTAGGATCCTTGGCATTGTGACCTGGGCAGTCCTTCCCACTCTTACCCTCTGGGAAGCTGGAGGTTAGGACACATGAACCAGACAAAAAAGAATTCTGACATTTGACTTGTAAAAAGTTCAATGAAGCACAATAATGTGTGGCCAACTGGGACAAAACTCCCATTGTTCATAATGATGAGCTAAATTCTCTTCCATTCTGAGATCTTGTGATTGTCTCAAAACCTTGAGTTTACCCATGAAAAAATATTCATGAGTCACATGAAATAATTATAGCAGAGGTGTTGAAGTGATCTTGTATATCCCAAATGTAATATATATTAGGAAACAAACTGACTCTAAATTGGTTTATAAGAAATCTACCAGACCAGAGATTAGAAGCATAAAAGCATGCCAAATGTATGTAAATTAAAATAGCTCCAAAAAAGTAAGACTAATCATTAAAGACTTTTCCTTGAATTGAAAAAACCATGACAAAATTCAGATTATCTTTGGACAAGAAACTTTTTTTTTTTTTGAGACAGGGTCTCGCTCTGTGGTCCAGGCTGGTCCTGAATTCACTTCAGAGCCCAGGCTGGCCTTGGACTCACAGCAATCCTCCTGTCTCAACCTCCCAAGTGCTGGGATTATAGATGTGCGCCATCATGGCCAGTTTATGCGGTGCTGGGGAATTGAACTCGGGTACTTAGCGCTTGCTCAAGTGCTTTAACCACTGAGCCATTCCTCCAGCCCCTCGGACAAGAAACTTTAATCTGTAGGGAAAAAATACAAGCCAGGCCCATGTTTTCTTATGACATTTCTCCTACCCATGTCATCACAGAAGATTACCAAGCTTTACTTTCTGAGCGAACTTACCCTTCCTCAAAAACCTTTCCAGAAGCATCTCTCACTGATTAGGAGTTAGTTAGCTCTTTACTTACTTGTTTCTTTATCTAAATTTCTGAAACTCAGTCAACAGGAGAAAGAGGATTTTAATTTTATATACAGTTCAAGCATTTATGTACATGAAAAGCCATGGTCCTTCACAGATGCCTAAAATTGTTTATTTTTTACTGACTCACTCACAACCCTCTCTTAAGTCAGGGTAGAAAGCATCCAGCATTGGGCATAGCTCTGTTTATACAACCATCACAATTTGAACAAATATAGGTGCCTCTTCTTCCTCATGAGGGCCCACACTCCCTTTTTTGAGTGTGTACTTTGCTAAATAAAACTTTCCTGTGCCTCTTTTTTTTTTTAAGTGTTTAAGTACATACGATAATGGTATTAGCAAAAGTTTTTTACATTTCTAGCGAGACCATAAAGCTAAGCTTGTAAGATGGCTGAATGTGAACACAAGCAGCTTAAGCACTGGATTAGCTGGATCTTCCCTGACATCTAGTGTTTCTCATACATTATTACAAAATGCCTCAGTTAATTTCCAACTCCTCTTAGAATAAAAATGATAAAAATATATAGAATAAAAACTGTATTCACCTTAGAACAAATGTGCTTGTTAAATGGTATAAAAATTCCAAGTAGCAGAATGACAAAGTTCCATTCTAAAGAGTGAGAGTTTAATTGTTGCCACAAGGAAACTTTAGTGGTGTGTTTCCTTATGATTTTGTTGAATAAAAACAAACCCTGTGTGTGTATATAGGGCTGTTTGATTATTGCAGGGGAGAGAAAGACTGCGGCGAAGGGAGGGCCCTCAGCAAGGTCTTACTATATGCCACAAACTACGCTTAAGCAATTTCACCCGTTGCCCCTGTGCTTTTAGAAGCTACGTGCCCATCCTAACCACAGAATCTCGGCCTACTGAAAAATATTTTAACAATTCACTATGCTTCAGTGTGAAAATGGAAAATGGGGGCAACACTCAACAACCCCTCAGGAAACATCTCATGAGAAACCTCGAGTTACGTACAATTGTACACTCACAACTGTCCAGCTAAGTAAGACATAAGTGTAGCACCGGCCCCTTAAGACCAATATTTTATTTCCATTCCAGATATTCTGGTAAGACAATAAGAAAAGATGAAGATAAAACTTTTGATAAATGCTCTCTAAAATTCCTCAGGAGCTGAACTCACCTGTAGAGTGGGGAAGGCTACCTATTTTTTGTTTCTTCCATATTCCTTTTTATACTTCACACCCATTTTCTCAGTCACTGCCTGCCAACTTGTGCTCCCCTCCTGCTAACGAAGTGCGTGCCCCTGCCCTACCCAGAACCCACACTGCTGTGGGGCCTGCGGGAGTAGCTGCCACTGTCCACCAGGGGCGGTCCAGATTGCTGCTCAGCAACAGCAGCCCTCGTTTCAGGCCAACACTTTCCCTCCCACTGACACAGTGCATCCGTCCGGGTTGAGAAGGGACACTCTTTGGAAGCCTGGTCTTCCTTCCCACTTGCTCGCAAGCCCTTGCGTATGGTTCTTGCTGGTGGTGCTGGTGTGTGACAGGCACGGCCGTGGACAACTCTGGAAGAGATTCCAATCTTGGAACAAAATGAATCTAACACAAAGACTAACACAAAGACTTTACATAGATGAAAAAAAAAAATAGTAGCTTTAACACGAGCAGAAAATAAATAACTATTCACACTTTCTTGCATTTGTGGTCATCAACAACACAGCCCAGGAAGAAACTTCGGGAACTTGGGAAGCCAGTGTTCATGGGCAAAAGGATGGATGCGGCACCATAAGCAATGACACAGTCAGTCCAACGCAGAGACAAACAACATCTGTTTGGTTCCAAAATAAACAAGTTGTGAACAGACCTGGAATGGTGAAAACAGTGCTGCTTCCCTTTCCAGAGGAGGAAGACACAGACTCGTGCAGGAACAGCACCTTTGACAATAAAGGATTTAGCAAAGGGACTCAGCCTGCTGCATTTCTACTGAAGCTCTTTCTTGGTGAGATCTGCATCAATTCTTTCAATTTCTATGTACCATTTGTCCCTCCTCCCCAGAGACTATGACTGATCCCTGTGTCTTTAGATAATAGTTCTGGTCCTTTAGATAACAGCACATAGAATCATTCATGTCTTCTAATATCTTTTCCATTTTCCCATAGTTTTTCTTCTCTTGTTACAGTGCTGAAGACCACATATAACAGATGTTTAAACACTGTTTTTTAGATACAGCTCAAAAACTAATTTCTCTCTTTTCTAGTAGCTTGTTTCTCCTCAAGAAATTCCTGTATTTCTGACTTTTGAGGATTTGTATGGATGGTAAAAAGTGGAGGAGTAGCACAGATTGAGAGACTAAATTCACCAATATAAATGTATAAGTGAGTTTTAATTATTTTCCATGGGAAATAAAAGTTCATGTCCAAGTAGTCACAAGTATTACTAACAGCCTACTGTGCTAGATACTGTGAAAGATAAAAAGTCCAGGACACCAGGCTGGGGGTGTACCGCAGTGGTTAGAGTGCTGCCTAGCAAGCATAAGGCCCTAGACTCGATTCCTCAGCATCTCATAAAGATTAGCTGAGCATGGTGGCACACACCTATAATCCCAGGACATGGGAGGCTGAGGTAGGAGGATCGTCATGAGCTCGAGCCCAGCCTGAGCTACAGACTGAGCTTAAGCCATCAATTCTGCTTTCAGGATGTGTCCACTAATCATGAAGTTAAAATAGAGCACAAAAGGTGATCTCCATATGCATCTCTATACACATATTACATACACACATACACACCCATACACCCAATAGTCCTGAGATCCAAAAAAGTGAGACATCACAGGAACTCAAGGTAGGAATTAAAACAGTCTTCAGGAAAAAATGGGAATGGATAAGGAATGGTGATATTTACTTCTAGAATCAACAAATTAGAAAAAAGTGCACGCTCAATAAATTTATTTTTTCTTATCTTCCAATATAAGGGGGCTTTTCCATGAAAAACACTGGTTATCTGTTTCATTATGGAATTATCAAAGATATAAACAATCATATAACAGAATGATCAGAACTAAACATGTAGAAATCTCTGTGATTTTTATAATATTTCCATGAGGAGCAAATTATTTTACCAATGTAATCATGAAATAATCTACAACCGCTCTTAAGACATGAAGACTTCAATCAAATACATAGCATTGCTGAAATGAAGAAAAATTTGCAGTATAAACTGGAGAAAACTGGTAAATCAGGGATTTTTCCTCTGTCTCCTTAGATTCAAAATGATGATTGTTTTTCTGGGCTGCAAGAAAAAGAACATGTTTTTAGAAATCCTGGATGACAAGACTTTCAGAATATTACTTAGTAATATTTCTTCCTGCAATTAGTTTTATTAAGTAGGAAAAAGCCCTGGTAAGGAGAGAAATGCTTTACAGAATTCTCCCCGAGACTCTGTAGTGCCCAGTTTAGGCACAGTCACCTAGTACAGCTGTTCCTGCCCTACAACAGAGTCCACGTGGTGCACCATTTCCCAGGTCACTCCCTCGCTAGGTAGTTACAGGTCTGAGACTTGATAGAGTATGGAGACAGAAACACGGACAAGATGGGGGCCTGACACTCGAGAGGCTCTCCCAGGAGTCACCCAGAAAAGAAGGGTATTGTGTTCTCACAGCGCACCTTCATCGAGATACTAAAGTAAAAGCAGGTGAGGAAGTAATGCATTTCAGACAAGGCACAGTTACAAAAAACAGAGGGAGTGAGGGTTGGCATGGCTGAAGTCTGGATGTGAAGATAAGAATTAGGAACTCTATCCTAACGTCAAAGTAAAATAAATGTGGGCTCGCCTGGCATTTTTCAAGAAAAAGGACACTGGTAGATAAAACCTCAACAACTGTCATGTTATTAAAACTGCAGAAGCTGCTCCGCCCACTTGTTCTGACTCACTCCCACATACAACAGGAAACTGTTCTCTTGCGCCAATGCCTCACAGGGTAAGTCTTGGTTTTGTTAAACTTAAAAGTTTTGTCACAAAACCATTCACTCAGTAGTTACCTTCTGATTAAGCAGAAGAGTGTAAACAAAAATTTAGGGCAAAATGGGGAAAAGATGAGCACACGGTTCAATGGCATTTTCAAGTGGCTCACGCCTCCACTTGATGCTCTACTCCTGGAAACCCGCGTCTCTGTCTTAGCTGTAATCACTCAACTAAAAAAAAAAAAAAAAAAAAAAAGGAGTATCTACAAATTCTCAATTTAATCTACAAACATACAAAAGTATGAAAATCCCTGTTTTCATCACCAAAAATCAGGCAAAGCTTATTTGCTTCCCCCAGTGTGCCAAATGCCTATAGACATGAGGCCTTAAAAAAAAAATCACAGGCTGGTAAATATATATTCATTTTACATCACTGTCTTAAACAAAGTAACACTAATTCTCAGAGAGCATTTAACATTATTCCTAAAAACAAGAGTCATTGTGGAGAATCTAAATAAAAAGCATTCAAGAAGTAAAGAAAACAAACTCAATATTTTTGTTCAAGAAGTTGGCCCACAATACCACTAAGGATACTATTAAGTCACTGTCCAGGTTTTTCTTGAATACACAGTGCCTCAGTTTCAGACACCTCACATTATTTAATATTATTATTTTAAAATTAAACCTACAGATCTTACAGAGCAAAAGAATACACAAAAATCCAGATAGTTGCAATTTCCTTCAAAATCACACTAGAGCGATAAAATTCCATGCAACACATTACCTTCAGAAACAAGGAATTCTGCTAGATAAAATGCAGTCTTCACAGCATTAGGTGCATGGGAAATGCCTTTGAACCTCCTCCACTCGTAAGGTGCTTTCTCTGGATGCCACTGCACACCGTACACTGGGTACTTATATCCTGTATGAAGAACACAAAATCAGTTGATAGGAAGAGCAGTTTAAAATGTCACTTATTTTTAATTGTTTCATCTCCCAGGCAAAATCTTATCTTATGTCCATTTCAGACAAAGTAAAACTTCATATTCTTTTAGACAGAAATAAAGAATTTCTGATCACAGTCAATGTGAAAAGCCCCAATAACAAATGTCACCGATACGCAACCCTTCACAATTTGCGATATAATTTGCTTTTGCATGCAATCATATTCAGCCTTAGATTGTATTCCAGTGAAATGGTCAAGTGCACATTTCTGTTTCACATTTGTGGCCTGAACCCAGAGCTTTGTGGATGACAAGCACATACTCTGCACTGGCCTACATGTCTAACCTCAGGTGCAGGCTTAGCGGGGAACACAAGTTTCTGTCATGATGGAACTCTATCACTTTCGCTCTTTCTTCTTTTTTAATCCCAGTGTGACTTATTCCTATGAGAATGAGCTCTGCTAGCACTGCTGGTGTCATTTCACATTAGCTAATTTGTCTCAGACTAAGCTGTGTATTTCACCTGAATTATGACATGTTCATGACTCTGAACTTATCAATTTTTAAAACAGTTCCTAAAAGTTTAAAAGTTGGCACTAAACACTGTTGATAAAACAATGCAATTATTTTTATAATTATTTAATACAGATAAACTGACATGACCTTTGGAATTTACTTCAAAAACTAATTCAGTGTGGGGACAAACTAGATCAAAACAAGAATGGCCAAGTATATGCCGATAGTCATGGAAGCTAAGAGACGGGTACTCAAGAACCAAAATATTACTCTCTCAACATTCATATATGATTAAAAATTTTCACAATTTTTAAAAGGTGAATGGGTATAATAGTTATAGATGTAGCAAAAGGCCTTCAGCTGCTGAGCCTAGCCAGTACCAGAACTGTCAGGGAATAAATCTCTACTCCTTAGAAATTACCCAGTCTCACGTACTCAGTTACAGAAACAGAAAACATAAAACAGAGGCCTATCCATTTGAATAACATGAACCACTTCCACTTTATTCTAGGTTTTTCTACTCCACTCCGGCCCTCTCAGGGATCTCTAATCAGCCTCACCAACTCGAAAAAAAGGGCAGAGTCTTCCTGACAAACGGATGGAGAACCCTCCTGTGGGCTTATTTCCTACTTCCACTTGCTCCTACTACCTCCCTACCTTGGTATGAATTCAACTCTGTAGACACATGTGGATATTGTCTTTTATCTGTTAAAAATATCTCTGCTTTCAGTGTATGGGTATGTTTTTCTCACTAATATAAACCAATCTTTGGCTATTTTGAAGGAATATACTCAAAGGGGTGAGTGCACAGCTCGGCAGGTAGAGCACACACCTAGCAAGCAAAAAGCCCCCAGTTTGACTCCCTAGCACCATATAAACTGGGCATGGTGGTACACGCCTGTAATCCCAGCACTAAGAAGGCTGAGGCAAGAGAACTGCCCTGTCAAGGCCAGTCTGGGCTACACAGTGAGTTTAAGGCTAGCCTACTCTACAGAGAGAAACCTTGTCTCAAAAAAAAAAAAAAAAAAAAAAAGAATACACCCAAAGAGCCATCCAAAGGCTGGCACATATCTACCAAGAAAAACAGCCATACATTCAAGACAGGCACACATATTTAACAGAGAAAAGAAAATATACACATATAGCCACAAATTTTAATTCATACCAAGTTTACAAGTTAACTTTTAACATTCAGCTTGTTCAGTGTCACTAGAAACTCTCAGCATAAGTCATACTTAATTACAGTTGGTTTTACTAACACTGGTCACTGTTTACATTTGACATTCTAGTCCAAAAACACATGACTATCTTAAAATGCATTACCTTTACTGAATGGTAAAACAAAACAGGTACTATGACAACTCTGCAAGCTACTATTCTGTATTATAATTTTCACCTTTAGTTCTTCTTACTACAGCTCAAGGACCAGAGAGCATTTGTTGAGGTTCAGGGTAGTGGTCAATTCACAAGAGGACGAAACTGTCTGTTCCATTTTTCCTGCTTTTTTCTCACTACTTTTCATTTACTTGGCAAAACTCTTTTCTTCAGCTATATTTTTTACTTTCTAAATTTTTTTATTTGAAAAACTGCAAAAAACATACACTTACAGCTTAAGAAACAAAATGAGTAGCTGATTATTCTTCCTCAAACTAAGATACAAAACATGACTGACAAAGTCCCTCAAGTGTTCCTCGCAAATTTCATCCCCTTCCCTTTAGCAAAATGAAAATGAGTGTAGTAAATCACCCTGTTCTTTCCTTAGAAACATTACATTGTTTCCTTTTCTACAAAATTGGAACATCACATAAACATATAGTATTTTTTTGTTTTTAAAAACATTTACCCAGTGATATAAGCAAGTATGCTAGTAATTTTAGTTGATACATATTATGCCTGTGTATTAATTTACTTATCCTTTATTCTGCTGAGAATTTAGATTCTTTTCCTTTCTTTCTGTTTTGCTAATATGAACAATAATGCCATGCTCATTTCATGAATGGGAAAGGAGTTCATGAACATTATTATTAAAACAAAGGATAGAACTGCTGACTAATAAGACTGGAAAGTGCTCAATCTTAACAGGAGGTGACAAAATGCTTTCCAGTGCCACTGGGGCCATTTTTTCTCCAACTGCGAATGCACCAGCTGCACCACAACCTGGATAATAACACTGCTAATTATAAGACTTTAAATCTGCCAACCTCAATGGTGTAAGTTGGTTTTTCACTTTGGCTTCTACTTGCATCACCTAATTCATAATTACACCAAGCAACTTACTTGTCTAAGGTACCTGGTTAACTCTTATCCATTTTTAGTAGGCTACTTTTTTTTTATATAACTCATGGTTTTACTTTATTTAAGATAGCCCTAGATTCTTTGGCAGTTACATGAATCCTAAGTATTTCCTTGTTTTCTCCTATGTACTATTTTTGTGAGTACAACTTACTCTGGCTAAATTCATCAATCATTTCCTTTATGGTTTATATTTTTTTATCTCTTGAAAAGTTCTTCCTGTATATAAGGTCAGAAAAATATTCTCCTTTTCTCTCTACAGCCTGTTACAACAGCAGCTCAGTGGCACAGACCTGCTGTAATCCCAGCACTCTGAAAGACAGAGGCAGGAGGATCGCAAGTTTGAGCCCAGCCTATGAAACTTAGCTAATGAGTGAGACTCAAAATCAAAACTAAAAAATGAGTTGTAATTTAGCTCATTGTGAAGGCACTAGGCTTGATCCCCAGTAGTATTCTAAAAAAGAAAAAGAAGAGAAGAGAGGAGGAGAGAGGAGAGAAGACGGCAGGGAAGGGGGTGAGGGAAAAAAGAAAAGAAAAAGGAAAGAATGTGTAAGCCACACTCTCTCCCTTTCTTTCTGGAGTTCTCGTTAGGTATGTGAGAGCTTCTTAACTCTAGCCTCCAGATTCCAATGTTTCTGTCAATACATCTTCCACTTCCATCTCTGCAATGGATTCTGAATGTTTCCTTCCAGGAAAGCTAATCAGTCTCTTTAACTATGATTAACCCTTATGATTACTTGTCTTCTATGATTTTTATTTAAATTATTTTCATTTCTACTAGCTAAATTTAGTTCTGATTGTTTTGTGCTTAAATTTTCAAGTGTCTCTTATTTCTTTAACATTTAAAATTTAGTTATGAAACGCTACACTAAATCTCACAATTCTAATATGTAAGGTTTGTGCAGGGCCAACTCCATATTTGTTGTTTCTCCAAGTCCTCCTGTATGGTACTCTGCTTCCTACTGAGTAGAGATTTTTGGCCGTGAATAATTCATGTTCCTTCAAACCACATGTGCAGAAATTTCCGAAAGACCAGAATTAATGTCTGCTCTTCTCAACAGAATTATTTACATTTGCTTCTGTCATGCATGTATACGGGAAAGATTTAAAACAAAATCTTCAAATTCGGATTTGTCCAACAAATGCCTCATGTGACTGGTGACTGGATCATGAGGGTTGACAGGATCAAGTGGTTTAACTCACTGATGTCTTCATGTGCTGTTAGGTGACAGGGACTGGCTGGAGGGAAGGGGCACTGGGGGCATAATCTAGAAGGATATATCTCCGTCGAACTCTGCCTTATACCCTCAGATTCCTGTCTTGCCATGCTGCGAACACCTTTTTTCTGGCTAGACCCTCCACCATGCCTTTCCATCATTGTCAGCCAAACATAAATGTACTGAGACCTCTAAACTATGAACTAAAATAAACCTTTCCTCCTCTAAGTTTTGAGTGTTGGGTATTGTGTCTCATCAAGAAGAAAGTGACTAAGGCAAGGTCCTTTTAGGATATCAGCCAGTCATTATGAGTCCTGAAGTCTTGCCCCACTTACACCACTGTCTCTCAGGGTTTCGGAATGGGCAACCCCATTGTAGCGCTCTGGTCAGAATTCTACTGTGATCTAAGGTCACCCTTCAGTAGCTTTTTTAGATCCTGATCTGTAGGGTACTTTCCATGTAGAAAGCCCTGAGCTTTGTCTCAAGGTCTTCTGATTAAAGAATAATACTGCTTTAGATACTCCAGTCAACTCAGAATTTGGAGTTTTAGTATCTTTATTTCTTATCATGTTTCCCTCCATTGGACACATTATTTGTTATTATCTGAAAAAAAAATTGTCAAGGTGCTTCACCTGCCATTTTGCTAGAAAGAGAACTACTTTCTTAATATCTTCATCCCTCTCTCCTCATTTGCTATTCTTTTCTTTTTCATTATCTCATTCTATAAAATATCAGGTAAATTTTTTGAAACGACAATAACTAAATCTCCTGTCTCCAAAAGCGTTCACACTTCTATCCTGGAGTCACAAGGTAACATAATTCTATTCATAAAGAGAGAGAGATATAGAAAGTCAAAATTAATAAATTAAATAGACATGCAACAGTGATACATACCTTCCATTGATGAAATGAACTCAATGTTGCCATCTGTACTTGTAGTTAATACATTAAAAAATTGCTTTAACTTTTCATTCATCGTAAAATTCTAGAATATAAAGATGAAAATAATTAATCTAGTAGTTATTGTAAACTTTTAAATATAACTGTGAAATTAATATCATACCTTCATGGAGAGGCTCCATTTATGGAAATTTGCAGTCAGAGGTTCTTCTGCCAATGCCTGCAACAGTTCAGCAGGAAAATTCTGGAACATTCTGCCCTTTGGTACACCTAACATGATTTAAGTACCAGAAAAATAATTTAAACACAAGAAAAAAACACAGACTTCTTACATCACTTATTTGCAGCTGAAGACAGTTTATTATTAAGATACAATCCAGGTGACCGAATGGTAGGCAAAACACACCATTTCCACAAAAGTATTTCACTGAAGTAAAAAATGTGTTTAACATAAACCCAAATATCCTCTTCCCTTAAGAACTTTTCTTGTAGAGTATTAATATTAATACATAAAATTCTTCTGGAGTTTTAGTATGAATAAGTAAAATTCTCCTGATAGGCATATTTATAGCTACCAATAAAATAATCTTAACCCTAGTTCCCCAGACATCTTTGAAAAACAAATATAATTTTCCAAATATGAATATATTTGTTTTCCTAGGAGAGAATCCAAAACATATTTTTAAAAGTATCGGGGACTTAAATGATTAAAAAATACCAATTACGTAGAAAAGAGCATTAACTTGGCCAAAGAATTTCTTTTACTCAGTAAACATGTCAAAGAAACAACATCCCTTCCTGGTCAACACCAAAGGCTCTACAGTCATTTACATGGCTCACGTACTAACGGAGAGTGAAAAATAATCCACATGCACTCAAGGCTCTCGCGCTCGCTAGCTGTTCTAAACCCCCTCATTGTTGCACATGATTTCTACGACAATCCCAGAACCTTGAAATATTTTACTTTCTTTTTTTTTATACAAACTGGGTTTTGCTACAGATCATCAATAGTCTGAATTAAGATTTATACTTCTTACAGGATTCTTGTAATGGTTCACATTATAAAAGGAAGAACTCCGCAAGGTACAAAGCACTATAGAGCTTCTATGTGTAACTACTACTGCTTTTCTTCCAAAGTCTTTATGAGAACAGGAACAGTTGACAGCATTCATTTCTAAGGATAGAGAAATCAACCTCCAAAAATCGGCACCGACTTACACTGTGTGTATAATAAAGAGCTGGTCTAGTCTTTATTCTAGGTTCCTAAAAAGAGATTCTGAGACCCTGGAAATTTCCTGAGGGATGAATACCGTTTTTTAATGCTGATGAAGTGACTGATTGGGATCCCAGACAGTTTCAAGATGGGGCTGATGACCAGAAAGACTAATTACATGATTATAGGGTTGAGCCTCTGAACCAGTTCAACCTACAGAGATGAGAAGGGATTGAGATTGAGTTCAATCACCAGGGCAATGACTCAATCAATCATTCTTGCAACAATGCTCTAATTAAAAACTCTGGACACTGAAGCTTCCTGGAGTTCTTGGTTAGTAAGCAAATACAGCACATTCTTGAGTTCTGCATGTCATTACAGTGAATTATGAACTTTGCAAGGTCCTAGGAATCCAAAATCTGCAGTAGTTAGTAGTTAAGAGTGGGTCGCCTGTGAATGTGACTTGTGTCTAGCATTTGAAATAGGATAGTCATGTTGGGAACCAGGCCCATGAACTTGTGGGGTTTATGCTAACTCCATTAGTACAAGAATTAAGTTATAGTATATTCCATTAAAGTCAAAACAAGGTACACAGCCACGGAGAAAATGCTATCACCATAATAAGTAACACTTAAAAGAGACAGATTTAAAATAACTACTTCCTAAAAACCACTATCTTATTTAATTCTCACAAAAAAAAAACCCTAGGAGAATTTAAGAAAAGTAAATTAAGAGAAGTTAAATAATTCCTAAGTCCAAAATAGGAAAGCGAGAATTCAAAACCAGGGACCAATTTCAAAGTTTTTAATTATACATGGTGTTAATACCAATAGAAGCAATTAGTTACCAGAATGCAAGGTTCCTAAACAGGTGAAGTGGCACACGCCTGAAATCCTAGAATTCAGAAAACTAAAGACTGAGGATTGTGAGTTTAAGGTAAATATGGTAACATAAGGAGACTTTCTCTTAAAAGAATTTTTTTTTTCCTTCAATCACCCTTGCAAATGAACATGAAAGTAAGCAGTCACATCTTTGGCCCAGATAAACAATTTTAAAATATTATGAACTCTTTTTTACTTTCATACTTGCTGCTTACTAATCTTGTTCTGGAAATATTTTTAGAAGCTTGTGAAAAGGATTCTCACCTCCAGTGAAGTTCAGTGACAACACATCGTTCTTAGTGTTCGTGAGAGTTAATAATAGCTCCCCACTGATCAGATAGGAAAGCTCTTCAAATCCAAGGCACGTGCCCCACACAGGGAAATAGTCCCCATCGTCAAAACTCTTTGCAGAATGAGAGAAAGAGAAAACTAAGTGTATTCAAACCTTCCAAAACAAAATTAGACATATGTTTAGGAATTACCAGCTAGGCACATAACTCATGTTACACATGGATGGTTGTAGAATTTTCCAGGATCCGTTAGTAGGCTCTTTCTTAATTTAGCTCACTCAAAGGCTGAAAAAAACTGAGCTCTGAATATACTATATACCTTGAGTCAAAGACTACAAAAAAAAAAAAAACCTCATAGGTTATTTAACAGTGCTATTACAAGCTTTTAAGCAAGTATCTCAAATGCCAAAAGCAAATATTTAGGGAAATATTTAAAGGAGGGTTAACAAAATACTAGGACCAGCAAGAAAAAAAGGTCATTAATAGTTGAGGAAATAAATGTAAGTCTGCACTCCCACGACAAGGTAGGCCCAGTGTGAAACAGGACAACTGAGAAGTGGGAGACACTGCTTGGTAAATTAAAGTGGCCTATGATCAATATGAAGAAAGGTCAAATAGGACCGAATGAATCGGGAAGAGCAGATTTCCAAAAGAGGAGACAATGACACAGGGGAAATGTGAATACATGACACTAAGACAAAAAGCCAAGGGCAAAAGCATGACTGCTAAGCTGCTTGAAGACGTGTACACATCTAGAAGCCTGGATATAAATGGAGCACACAAAAACTGGAGAGGAGCTACCCATGGCTGCCAGAGAACATACACTTTAAAGACAGGGGAGATAAGGTGAGAGTAACTGTGAAGAAAGTGTTAGCACGTCACAGAAGTAGAGAAAATCGTCTGGAATGATAAGCAATAATATATAGACAGACGTACCTGTGTGGCCAAGTTGTAAAATATTTTGGCCACCTGAGCATAACCTGACTCCACAAGGCTAACGCCTCCTCCAGGGAAAAGGATTCTGAAACACCAGTTAAAATGACATTAAGCAATGTTTTCATCTTAAAGCTTTTTTCCTATTATATAACACAATGATCATTATAGAAAACTAAGGCAAAAGCTACTGCAGCTTACAAACTTTAGTGCTGATTTTTTTTAGAACTTCTTTGGTGAACAAGTTTGTTTATAAAATAAAGTGTGAATAAATTGAATATAAATCAATAGCAAAGGGGCAGGAGAGTGTCCAGAGCTAGAAATTAAATGGAGAAAAAAATCCAGGTGTGTCGCCAGGTCTACTCTACTTTGTTGTTGCTTGTGGTGCTGAGGATTAAGCCCCGGGCTTCCCAGTGCTAAGAACACACTCCTCCGCTAAGCTATGTTCCCGGCCCATTTTTACAATTTTACTTTACTTTTGATAGGGTCTAGATTGGTCCTGAACCTGTGATCCTCCTGCCTCGGCTTCTCAAGTAGCTGGGCTTTCAAGTGTGTGCATTGCCATGTCCAATCAGGTTTAAATGAAGATGATTAGTGATGTCCAATCACCTTTAGTTACATAATTGTGACTTTTAACTCAAATACATTCTTAATTATAAAAAAGAAACTAGTCATTAAAATGATTTAGACTAGAGTTAAATATAATTACTTATTTTCCAATTATCCTGAGATTTAAACAAAAATCAGCACAATATTGGAAAATCTTGAAAAAAAAAATTATTCCAGAAAAAGTCTTAGGAAAGGGAGACACAGTTTCATTTCACTCTACTTATAAAGATGAAATACAGAAAAGTACTCACCATTTTTTAAACCAGCTTTATAAATTAACCTTAAAAATTGTAGCTGGTCTTGAAATAACAAAGGATATTCAAAAGAGGTCTGGCCTCCTTGGTCAACAAAACTTTTAAATAAATGAAATGTCTGAAAATAAGTATGAACTTGTGCTAATGCTTAGATCTTGAGTGTCCTCCAAAAGCCTCATGTATTTGGAACCGTGTGCTGTTGGGAAGTGGGCTTGGGGCTGGACCTGAAAGAATTGTGTCAGCTTGTTGTATTGAGAAATGCCAACGGAAGAAGAGCTTTCAGGTGTGTTGGTTGAACTTTGGGCTAGGAAGTGGGAGAAGAATGCCCATCCTGGGTATGGGTGCCCAACTGGCAGCGTGAACTGGCTTGAGTCTACAGACATCATCTTGGCTCCTGCTTCACCTGGCTTTCTGTCTGCAATGGGGTGAGCAGCAATCCAGCCCGTCATGTGCTTTCACCATCACGAGCTGCTCACAGACGGACTCTGTGCGACCTTCTGAAACTGGGAGCCAAATAAGTCTTTCTGCCCTTAATTTGTGGATGTCAAGTACTTAATCCCAGCAATAAAGAAGTAACTAAGACAACTTGAGACAGGTGAAGTATCAATTTGGAAACTGTTAATTCAAGAAATAAATTTTTCCTCTTCCTTACGTCAGATATAGTACAAGGCTGAGACAAAGATAAGCAGCTTCTGCTGTTAGGAAAATCAGTCTAGCACACAAAATTTAGCACCTATGTGTAAGTATCTACAACAGACTTAGAAAACCCATGAAAAGTGGCTTAATCAAGACTCATGAGCAGTTCTCTTTTTATTAAAACTCAAAATGTTGCCTCTGACCAAATTTAGTATGTGTAATCCTAAAGTTGCAAGTCTCCCCCCGCAGGCAAATCCTTTAAAGTAAGACTCTTTTTTCTGCATTCTTTTTTCATCTCCTCATCCTTCATTGTAAAAACAAAAGCAGATAAAAAATACTACATGCACAAAAACGTGCCTTGCATTTTCCATGTGTTGATATTGCTCACATGACAATCATTATCCAAAGCATCTTCAGTTTTTACTCCTGCATAGTATTCTATAAAAGGCACTACTTCACTTAACCAATTTCCATCTGATGGATAGCTGAGTAACTTCTACATTGGAGATCTTCTCAGGAGATCCTACTATGCCAACACTTGGACCTGAGTCTTAATACAAGGAAGGTAACAGGTCCTTTTCAAGACTGGATCAAAAGCATATCTCAAATTTTAATAGGCATTGCAAAAATACCCTCAAAATTATGTAATTTATGCTGCCTCTAGTGAACTATAAGAATACCTGTTTCCTCATATCCTTGTCAAAGAATATTAGAAAACTTTGTATCTCTTCCAACTGACAGTTAACAATTAACTTTTCCTTCTTAAATCAAGAGTAAGGTACAATATTTTTACATAATTAAGTCTTTTTTTGTGAACTAACCAAGTACCTCTCTTGTAGTAAAGCTACAGAACAACAAATGTTTCCAAGTTCTATTCAAATCACTCCTGAAAAATATCAGTCAATCAGTATCTTTAAATATTCTCATGGCAACCAGTAAGGCCCAACACCCAAAGGGGCTTCACAATATTTAAAGCATGCATTAAAAATGACTATGTCACACACATAAAAAAAGATGTGTGTTGTCTATGTAACAGTTTCATATTTCCTAAAATGTCTCTTGCTCTTTACAGAACTTTTGCATCCTCCAGCAAAATACTTCTTAGACACAGATTTCAGAAAAAAACGTCATACATATTTAAGCTACTTATATTGAAACACAAATACTGACATTTTTTGAAAAGCAGACAAATATGTAGACACTTGCACAAGGTATCAAACCAACAAACATCCACACGTATCAAGCCAACTTACCCATTAATAGATCTGAAAAGTTCTTCATACTCTGCATTGGAAAGATCAAGCCTAAAAACAAAGGGAAGTTTATAAGCATTAATTTCTGAAATTTACGAAAAAATACACTATAAATGAGGGTGTCACTTCAATTTTTTTAAAATCAGATGAAAATATTTCTTAAATATTAAACATTATTACTTGTATCTTCCTAGGCGTATATTTTCAAACTTCAAGAAAGCCACATAATTATATCCCTGTTTGGTTAATCAGATAAGCAAATGTGTTTTCTGATAGTCTAATAAAAATTAATATTAAAAAGTATGTGTTAATATATAGAACATTAAAGGCAATGAGAATTGAGCACCAGTTAATTTGTTAGATTAAAAACTACCTTAAAATAAGATGATTAAGCAGTTTTATGTAAAGACTAAATAAAGCTTTATCATCACACTTATCTTACTTGCAAACAGCTCTGGGAGATGAAAACAATACAAATAAATGCCAAATACCTACTTTATTCTATGCAACCAGCTGCAACAGCATGGGGACTACTGTGTATTCAAGAGGTAAAAAAATTCAGATCGAATGACAGACTACAGACAGATTTCTGTAAACTGGGCCAATTCTTCTAAAGAACTTCTGATCAAACATCCCTTCAGAACTTCCTAACGATCACCGTACTACTGATGATTTTATTCTCTTTCCCATAGAAAACTTGATTAATCTATGACATTGGCAATCACCTTTAATTAAGTCACAGTGAGATATGTGCTCTTCCACAAGGTAAACAAAGAGCAAGAACAAAGGAGGAGAACACTGAACATGTGAGATCCCTGGAAGAATCTCCTATGTTCAGCAAGCAGTCTTCTGTTGCTCTAGGAGAACAACAGGGCAAGCACACCCTCAAACCCCTAAGAGGGGCAGGTTTACAGTCAGATGTTGACTATAGTCCAATTATGCCCCAGGGAAAAGTCTGAAGAGGAATCGGAACACCTGTCTCACTATTCAGCAGACACCTCTAATGTCTAGAAGTTGGCTGTGTTCTGCCAGTAAACCCTTTAGCTCTCTCGTAAGCCCAAGTGAGTTTTTTAAGTCCCCCCATCTCTTGTTGGGATGTTTACAGTAAATCTTCTTTGGATGGTGACAGAGGAATGCTGCCTATTTCTATCTTACACGGACAGGAACTCAACGGAAAGCCCTGCTTGAAAAGGGGCCGAGAGATGAAAAGAGGCTCCCTAATAATTCATTTTATCTGACAATACACTGCCAGCACATGTAAGATTTTGTTTGTTAGCTCTTTCCAAATAAAAATAAAATGAATTCACCTTCTTCCAAGTGAAAATATGAAATGAATCCTTTTTTTTTGTTTTTCAGTGCTGGCAACAAAAATGAGGCCCTTGCTCATCCTGGGCAAGCACTCCATCTCTGAGCAACCCATGAAGCATTTTATTCTTATGGGACTATTTTATCATAAAACATAATATTGCATCTTTTAACCTGCAATATCTATAATTTATACTGAAGCAACTCATTTACAAACTTCTAAACCAGAGGGTGAAGATATTTTAAATAATCATCTCCTAAAGAAAAGTCTTCATTTTCTAAATATTCTCTTGATCCCTTACCCTAATTCTTTTACTCCATTATTTTCATAGTATCTGTGAGGACTACCTTTTCACAGCAAAGGAAACTGTAATTTCATTTTCTATACATATATTTATAGATAGATAGATAGATAGATAGATAGATATTACAGTTCTATCCACATTCCAGGTATTCAGAGTTTCATATAAGTCAATGAGTGATGCAGGTATTAGATTTGTGGCAAAAATCAGATGTGATATTACTACATTTAAATGTCAGAAGGGAAAAAGCATTACTTTTGTATCAATAAAATGGGGGGAAAAAAACCTTAGCCACTTCTCTAGTTAATAAAATTTTTAAAAAGCATTATTTTTGGAGAGAAAACAGTAGTTATTATATATAACATAAAAAAAAGTTGAACCATACCTTACTGGTACAACTCTGGCACCTGCAGACTCTAGATACTTCACATAGGATGCTGCAATATAGTAATTCCCAAACTTTTTCATTTCATTGTAACTTGTTTGCATTAGTATTCCTAAATGTAAAAAAAAAAAAAAAGTTTCCACTTCAAGCAAAAGTATTTATTTCCCGCTCAGAAACAGAAATACTTCACATAAATAGGAAATATCTCAGCAAATCTATCTATAGACTTTGGGAAAGAATGATGGAGGCTGATATCAGTGTCAGGTAATTTCCTCCCTCTGACCACATCAGAGAGGCCCAATAAGCTCCAAAAGTAGACTTACAATCGTACCAGCAGCATCTGTTGTTCAGCTTTATAGCCAGTTCCTCTCAAATCACAGATCCTTAAATCTAGAAGGAGGTCACTTCCTTCCCACACACACACTCAAAGCCAGAAAAGTAAAATGGTGGAAAATATCTTCCATCCACAACTCTCTGACACCACCATAACCCAAAACCTCAACACTGAACCAGCCTCATCCCAGATTATGAAAAGACTTCTCCGCCTTCTTGAGGAGCCTTCCAACTCGATTCAGTTTTCCACATATGAGTAATACAGTCGTATCACCATGTCTTCATTCTTTCCATGTTGTTGAATCATACTACATGCCCAGTATTAAACCAGGGGTCAAATACATATGAGTAAGGAAAATAAAACCCCCTGCCCTGCAGGATTTAATCCGAATGTGTGGGAGGGAGAAAAGTAAGGACAAATCATAAAATAAAAAGGTACAATATACATTGTGGTGACAGGTGGTAAGCACTCAGGAGATAAAGTACAGGAAGGCTGTCCCATCGTAAAGAGGGAGGCATTGTGTAGTGAGAACTGTACTCCAAACCCTCGCTGAAGTAATGCCATCTACTGGTAGATGGCAACCTCCATCCCACTGCCAGGTTTAATGTTCCAATACACAGATGAAATCCCGCAAAACTCATTCTTACCGACTTTGAAAAACATCTAGAGGACATACAAAGACACTTGATGAAGCAGAGATGGGACGGTAATCCCCACATGGTACATCCACCTGGCACCACTGCAAATATTTGAAGAGTCTTGTGGTTTAGTAAGACCTGCATGAAACCTGAGAAATTCACTGAGAAAATTCTGCAGCACTCGTACCAATAAATGCAAAGCAATTACAAGTGTTCTTAGGCCTTTCAGAGTCTTTGTGCATTTTCATTTTGCTCAAGTTGCTCAGCCTCTACACAACTTGATAAAAAGGGGGACCACATGGGACTGAAACAAATGGGTTCAAGAGGATTTTGAACAACTCAGATAAGTTATGGCTGATAGGTTATGTCCCAGTACCCCAATAGCTGTTTGTTCTAGAGGTCACCAGGACTATAGCTGAAAAAACCTAAACAGTCCCAATACATTTCTGGTCCCAATCATTCAAAGAAGTAAGAGCCTAGTACACTGCACTAAAACAACCATTTCTGGCTGCATATAAAGGCCTGTGGCAAGTGGAATCCATCACTGGATCTGCTCTAGTGACAGTGAAAACAGCCTATCTGACAAGGGGCTAGACTGAAGGACGTGCAGCCAAGCGTCTTTGTGTGGTGACCCAAAGTCAGACCTTGTAATCAAGGCACACATGTGCAGAAGCATGGAGTCCTATCTACTAGCCTTGTGACAAATACTCTGCAGGTCATACTGGAGCAGGTGCTCTTCCGAGCTACTGAACAACCACTAACAACTGAACCAACAGCTAAGCTATATAAAGTGCTGGAAGGGACACTACAGATTCTTGAAGACGCTCAATGGCACAAAGTAAGAAGGCATAAAGAAGCAACACAGATGAATACAGATACTGTCTGATTAGAGAGCAGGGAAGGGAAAAGCAGTCAACAGGCTCAGCGAATAGCATCATGGATGGTAGTGACTTGTGATGAACGGCCACTACCTGCAGAGATAGTGATGCAATCTTCAGAGGGCAATCTTATGGATGAAACCCAGAAAAAAAAAAAAAAAGAGCATTGGTAGATATATGGCAGGCCACTCTGGAGACAACAGACGTGGAGGAAAATGTAGAAAATAGTCCAAAATGAGTAAGGCCTACTAACCATCTTCCATAAAGATGCCCACAGCCCGTTAAGCCCCGCAGGCAATCAAAAGGCTGAAGCCCTCCCTAAGCCTTCAACTGTTCCTCCCCAGTACCTAAAGAAGTTACTCCTTTGGTGCATGTAAAGCCTGGGCCACCAGGGACTAAGGGTTAGCAAAGGCTTCAGATACTGTCATAAACCATTCTGACACTTTATTCCGACCCTTTATTGCATCCTGTTGAGTTTTTGGCCCTTAGTTTTTATAGGTTTTTTTTTGAGTAAAAAATATCTCTTGAGACATAATAAAATATATAATATAGTTAATGTATATAAGAAATAAAACTTCCCTTTTAATCTTTTTCTTACACCATTAAAGAAAAAACAAGGGGAAAAAAACTTGTGGGCCTGAAGATGGACACGCCTATTATATATATATGCTGATAGGAATGTGAGGCCTGCTGTCAGATATGGCCTCCAAGCATAGGTGCACTAGCTGAACAGGTCAACAAGTACAGTACAGGATGGTAGGTGGATTACACTGGGCCTATGCATGTGAGTGAGGGTATAGATCTGTACTCATTGGTATGGATACTTCTACAGGTCTTTACAAGTATTCCCCTATAAATGGATCACTGTGGAAGCTGCTACTAGAGATATCACATGGCTCAGTGTTTTCTATGGTGCCTACAAGTGACAGGGGCACTCATTTTACCAATACTGAAATGCATAATTGGGCTGAGGACAATCAAATGCACTGATACTTTTACCTGCCTTATATGTGTACCATGGCTGGCTTGATTTAGAGGGGAAAAAAAAGAGGAAGTGGCTAAAACAATAATTAAAAGATTTGTATGTACCTTGCATGGAGAGGTGGGGAATACCTTTAGAAACCATAAAGTTTTTGTGACTGTTGAAGGGATTAGGAACCACATCTCCACTAGGATTAGATTTTGGGAACCACCCCAGATTGAAAACTGAGAAGCAGCCTGGATTCCAGTGTGAGGGATTTTTGGGACGGCCAATGAGGGAAGAGCACCCACCCAGATGTGGGAGGTCCAACTAGAACTCCAACAGTACAAAAGGAAGGAAGAAGGAAGATTGTTTCAGCTTCTTCCTCTGGAAAGCTCTGGCCTTCACAATTGTCTATGGACGCCAACTTGCTACACATTGTGTATCTTCATCACAGATTTATTCCAGTCTCAACTTGAGCCTGTCTGCCGGTTGCTGATCTTCAGTCAACGATCTTCAGGCTCCAGTCTTCACCATTGTTCTTCAAACAACTGAAATTCACAGCAGACTCTCACCTCAGCAGCTGTCCTGCAGTCCCAGATGGGAGACCTATTCATGGCTGAACAGACATCTCAGACTATCTCTCTGTCATTGGATTTGTAAGCCTTCCTAATAGATCCTTTTTTATAAATCTGTAAATTCTGCCTTTTGAAGAATCCAAACTAATATAGTTGTTAAACGAAAATCCGGGGCCAGAAATGAGCTAACTCCCCATCAGCTGTTGGCCAGTAAAGCCTTCATAGGCCTCCAAAGAATCTAAGGTAGAGCCGCTGCAGTTGGTTGCATGCCAGAATTGCTGCCTTTTTTTGAAGAGGGGAGGGACCAAGGACGGAGGGAATCCATGGCTTTTACTTAGAGCTCCATTCCTAACCGATTTATCTTTATTTTGAAACAGGATCTCACTAAATCATTAAGCTGCCCACACTGGGCTTAATTTTGCAATCCTCCTGCCTCAACCTCAGAGAGTGCTGGGATTAGAGGTTTGTGTCACCAGGCTCAGCTAGTTCCCAGCGCTGAAGGCATCACATGCTTTGCCCATAGAACACAGAGAAAGTAAGCAGGACTGAGCTGGAAGCTTCTTTCCTTGCGCCTCACATTCACAGTGTTGGAGGGTGCTGTGCAAGCTGTCAAAAGACTGCCATCAACAGTCCTGCCTGGCCATGGGCTGCGTGTGCTCTACTGCCAGCATCTCGGGCAGAATATGCTTACCTGTGCAGTAGTGGCAAAGTGGTGGACCCAATCAAACACTTTCCAATTGGGCCTAAGCCCACTCCAAGAAAGGAGACCTGAACTTTGTACTGTGAGCTAAGACCAAGATCCACAGCTAGGACTGAGGCCATAGCTCAGTGGTTAGAGCCTGCCTAGCATGCACAAAACCCCGAGTCTTATTTCTCAGCACCACAGAGTAAATTGTGATGCTATACACATGCAATCTCAGCACTCGGGATACTGTAGCCGGAGGACTGCTGTAATTCAAGGCCAGCCTGGTCTACACAGTGAGTTTAGGAGACTAGGTAGAACTACAGAGCAAGATCCTGACTCAAAAAGAAAAAAAAGAAAGAAGAAGAAGAAAAGAAGAAAGAGAGAGAAAGAGACCTGTGGCTGGGGAAGTATAAAGTATAGAACCCAGGAGAGAAATCATTGCGCCATTCTATGGAATGCGTATGTCAGAGAAACTGCCATTTCAACATCTATGTCTACACCCGTAGAGGATTGCTGTTGCTAGCAGCAGCAGAAGGGAATCTAGTCTTACAGTCGACATGACCTGGGCACTAACGTACAATAAGCCTAACCAGTGGGTACGTGCGCCTTTCTTCTAGTCTGGCAGGCATGTCTTGAAAGGTACTGCCTCTACGAAGTAACTGTATGGGGACTTCAGAACTGAGATGGGGCCTTATACATCTTTTTTGGAGGCATGTTATTCATGTCATTCTAAGAATGAGCACCTATTACTGCAGTCTGTATTGTTTCTGTAACATACCCGTTCAGTGCTTGGCTCTTAGTCAAAGGAGATAATCCTCCAAGGCTCAAGGAATATCATATGAGAGGAGGCAGACACTCTCTTAAAACAGGGGAAGGCATGAAGTATATGGAAAATTGTCCTGTACACCCTAGCCAAAGTAACTCCATCTTGTGGGGCACTCCCATAAGCTGTTCAGCTGGCCCCTGGCTACCCACCACCTCGGGCTGTCATGTGCTGAGGCCATGTGCCAGACTGCAGCACAACAAAGTTAAACTATCTTTGTGGCTAGACAGTATTTACAGAGACTGACAGAGCTCCCTGACAAGGATAAAACAGAAGTGGAGCACTTACAACTTTTCCCAAGGATCCTTCTTGCTTTTGATCCTGTTTTTGCTGTTTTAATCAGTGCCCTCTAAAACCAAAGGCCTAGCACAGTGGGTGAGCAACTTTAGCAGTGCTCTAGCCCACAGGCTGTCCACTGCTCTACAAGTAACCCCTAGTAAACTCAGTTACTCGCCAAGCTGGGTTTGTCAGAGTTGCTTTTTGGTCTGCTGGCCCCTTTTCAGCTCAGAGGCAGATGTTTCTCTTATGCCTCTTTGGGAAATTTATACACCACCAGGCAAATTCTCTCTGAAAAACAGAACATGATATTTAAGCCAGAATTTCAGAGAGATGAAGGATTAAGCTATATGCAGATATCTGGCAAACTACTAATCCAGGACAAGAAAATGCAAATGCAGCAGTCATGAGTCAGCTTGTCACACTGCAAAAATTCATTTGACTAGAACCATGTGAGAGAATAAAGAAAGCAATAGAAAATGAGATAGATACAGATCAGCTTAAAGTACCTCAGTGGGTTCCTAACCTTTAATATACTTTGTAAGACCCTAAATGTTCTGTCCCACCTACTCTCTAGTCTCCCCTTAAAATGAAATCCAAAGCCCAGCACAGTGCAAGTATCCAATATACATCAAAAAAAAAAAAAAAAATCAGTGTATGCTTAGCACATACAATGCCCTGAGTTCAATCCCCAAAACAAAAAAACAAACAAACAAAACAAAACAAAAAAACAGAACAAGCAAATAAAAAACATCCACCTCAGGAGTACCTACATTATTCAGTATTTGTACCTATGTTATTCAGTATTTTACTTGCAGTACTATCAGTGTCTTCATAGGTCACCCAACAGGAAGAGCCTGTCATGTGTATTAACCACATCTGTAATCCCAGCTTCATACAATAACTAGTATTCATCAGGTACTCACATATGTCAAATGTCAAAATATGTTCAGTAAGACTGCCTCTGTCTTCTCTGGTAGTAAGATCTTCTTCACTAAGGAAAATGAAACTTGGCGAGCAAAAGAAGAAACACAGAATGCCATAGGAAATGAAGTGGTACAAGGCAGGCAGGGGAGGCGTCACACAGGAGAATACGGGACAACAGAAGGTGCAGGATACAGAGAAGCACATTAGAGTAAATTCCACCAACACCCCTCCCTCAACACATGCCATACTCACTTCTCCCACCCACTGGAAAAAGTTCAGGTGGTACTCTCTCTCAGGCAACATGTGGTCACAACCCCACATCTACCTCTACGTTACGTCACCTTGGCTTCCTTATCTTTGAATCTTATGCACCTCCTAGAGCAACACCTTCACACACTAGGTGTTCAATTATTTTATCTTAACAGATCACGCTGACCAAAAGCAGAGGCCCTTTCTCTATATTTGACCTAGGGCTATCCCAATGTCAGAAAAGGGAAAAAGTCTTCTCTTTCTTTTGCTTTTTTTCCTCTTTCCTGAACACCCAAAACGCACTTCACCATATACACCTATATGATTCTCTCTGAAGAATTTAATCGTCATTGTAAATAACTATGGAATAAGGCACTCCAGGTTTCAAATATAGGTATGCAATCTATATGAAAACTAGACGTGAAATATATACATATAAATATATATAGATATCTATCTATATCTATCTATGATCATCTAGTTTCTGTTTGCCCAGCTTCATAAAAGAAAAAGAAAAATACAATCCTACACACGATAAAACCAGTATTAATTGGCCAGATGGAAATTTCTTTTGACAAATATTAATCTCAGGTTGTATCTCGTAGGTAGCTTTCCCTGGCCCCGTATCAAATGTCTAGTCTGTTAATTCAAACTGATATGCTCAAAACATAAATGTGATCAAAAACAAAAACTATTATATGTTTCACGTTAACAGTAAGTAGAACTGGGATTAGGATCGTGCCAGCCCATGTTGCCCCCGATGCTGAAGAGGACAAAGTACAAGGCAGACATTAATTTCTTGATTACCTAGCACATTTCATTTTTATATATAATACCTAGTATTTAAAAATATGTCCTCAGCCAAGAAAATGTTAATAAATGAGGCACGTACACAACTTCTACTTGAAAATTAATTTAAATCCATAGCTATATCGAAAAACAGAATAAATGGCTAGGTACCTACATTAAAGGAAATCCGCAGGATTCTTTCCCAGAGCACCCTCCTTCCTCCCAACTCTAAGGGGTGTAAGAACCCACGGAAACCAACACCGCAGTCTGATCCGAAGGTGCCCCTTGGTTCTTGTTTGCACGGGAAACGGATGACACGTCCCACCCTGCAGCGCGGGGCCAGGAGCCGGAGGCGCTCCGCGCCGAGCTCCGCCGCCCACCCAGCCGTGCCTCGCACAGCCTCTTACCAATGATGGGCTTCTTGGTGCCGGTGCGCGGTCTGGGCAGCGCGAGGCTCGGCGTCGCGTAGAGAAGCAGGCTCACCAAGCAGAACAGGTGGCCCAGGCTCGCCATCGCGTCGGCTTCTTCAGCCCGGGTCCGTAAGAAGCGTGCGGTCCGCCGGGGACCTCAGGGGCCAAGGCGGCCCTGGGCCGCTGGCTCACGCGGGTGCGGACACCGCTCCGCCGCGCGGGCCTATGGGAAACGCGGTCCAGGAGCGAGGGGCGGGGCGGAGGCGGGACTAGGGGTGGGCGGGGCCTGGGGCGGGGTGGGCGGCTCCCAGAGAACACGGAACGCACTTGCGGCACAAAGGCGCCGGAGCTGTGCACGCTTGGCTTCTGAGGCTGCTCCGCTGGTAATCTCGCGACTGCTTGGCGGGAACCGCAGGAACTTCCTTGACCTCGGATTCTTCCCTTTCAAGTATTGTGTCGCCATGGCGATAAGTCACACGTACAGAGATGGGACGGCCAGGCCTTATCCTGGAGGGGCAAGGCTCAGGGTCCATACCTGCCCCATTGTGGTAACCAAGCAGCAAGAGAGGCCGGCGAGAGATTCTAGAAGGAGCTTGAGAACTTCGCGAGAAAAAGGTCAGGGCCCTGGGAAAGATGGCTACGGAGTTCGACTGTAGCATAGGGACAGCGTGTGACTTCGCAGGTAATTTCCACATGTTGCTATTCATTGTGGGTAGCGGGTTTATCTGAAGGAAGTAAAAAAAAAAAAAGAAAAGAAAAGAAAAGAAAAGAAAAACAGAGAACATGGGATTTGAACACTTCTGCGCGTGCATCACCTCGGCTTGGAACTGGATCGAGGAGGGACTGACCCATCAGTTACAAGAGTGCAGTCACAGGCAAGCCCCGCAGAAGATGGCTGGTCCTAATAAACTTCACTATTGGCTCCAACCACAGACAACCACGGATTGTCCAACAGTCACGCAGAAATATTTCGATTCTTTAAAAGTATTTTAAGGAGAGGGCTGTATTTTAGCTCAGCGGTTAAAGCACTTGCTTAGCAAGTGCTAACTGCCTCAGTTCAATTCCCTGACACCCCATAAGATGAGCGTGTGGTACACACACCTGGAATGTCAGCCCTCCAGAGACTGAGGCAGGAAGATTGTCCTGAGTTCAGGGCCAGTCTTGGCTACATAGTGAGTTCAGTACTATTCAGAACTAGCCTGCACTACCGAGTAAGACCCTGTCTCAAAAAAAAAAAAAGAAAAAATTCAAAGATTTCTAAATATAGCTTGAAGTTCTCACCAATAAAGACCAAAATTCAGATTAAAAGTGAGCAGTTTTTCGAAATATACTCTATCAGTGTTGAGGATGAAAAGATGAGTAGGATAATGTTGTTTTCATAATTTTGCAATATAGTAAAGAAAAAGTCAAGAACAAGAGCAGCTTTACGTCATATTCCAAGAATTACTGCAATAGTGTAGTTTCAGAAGAAAATATCAATACTGTAGAAAGATGTGGTGAGAGATAAGCTCCAAATGACATAGTGAAAGATATTGTGAAAATGCATACTTGTTTTGAGCATAATTGAAGAGACAAGGAATCTTGGTGACTTTGTTTTGTGATGCTGAAGCAACTGACTATCCACAAAGGGGGGGAAAGCATTGAACACAAAGTACACAAAATAAATGCCAAATGACCTCCTTCCCTTCTTTGATGCACACACTCAGCATTTTGCTGTCACCCACCATAAGACCCTGACCAGAAAGAAACAGGCACCAACACCATGTTCTTAATTCTCAATAATCATATAAACCTTTCTTTGTTACAGAGCACCTACCTTTGTTGTTTTGTTATAGCAACCCAAAACAGACCTAAGATAATACCCTACAAAGCTACATTCCTCTGTGAGCAAGGAATATATTTGAATGGTCTTGGTAGCATTTTTGCAATAATGAAATATTAACTCAACCTAGATGATCATCCATGAGAAAGTGAACCAATAAATTACAGAATTTATAGACTATCATGAAGCATGGAAATTAATGGAGATAAGTCTCTATTAAAAACTGACGGGATAAATTATACTTGGTTCCAGATGATTATTTCAGCTACCTGAACCAGATTTCTCCACATATCTTCTCCATAAAACCAAAAGATACATGAGGAGTATTAGTAAAATACAAACGATCCATGCAATATTAGGAGACAGAGCACAATGTAAACATCAAATTTCCAGAAAATTGATAGGTGCTAAATCCCATGAATTCATCTTTTATTGCTGTAAGACTCTGAGTGGAGAGAGTAAAGAGTGAAAGGTTTCAGAGAAGATTTGAAAAGGTGAAGAAGGGTGTTGGATGATACCAAGCATGTCCAACCTGGGCCTGTCTTTTATTTTTCCCCATGATATTTTAATGATATAATGAATTTTAAAGGAAGTTTTAGTACTTATATACATTAAATCTGTTATATAATTTATGCTATAGTACCCAAGACAAGTAGGTACTCCGTGCAGAAAGAACAAGGGCAAAAAAAAAAAAAAAAAAAAAAAGCAGCAGGCCATAGGTAGGAGAGGCCTGAGATAGACAAAGCAGAGGCTAGAGTTAGACTTGAAAGAATACGTCATGCCTTAAGTGCTAAAACCCTGAGTGTCCCTGGGTCTTGTAGGTTACAGCACTGGCTACAAAGAAGGAGCCCTAAAATAAAATCGGAGGTAAGAATTTCTTCTGAGGCTCAGTCAGCCACATTGGGAAGAGAGAGTGCCCCTTAAGCACACACAGCAGCGAAGAGGAGAATGAAAGAGAGAAAGTTAGAGATCTTCAACAACAGAAGGATCAAGTCATGCAAACCACCCCAACTCACCATCAAATATACAGCAGTGCCATCACCAAAAACATCTACTGAAGGAATCCCATTTAACTGTGCTGACAAGAGAAAGAAATGTCTGCACAGGAACATAGTCACAATAACACTGCAAGAATATAATGCACTTAAATAAAAACTAAACAGCACAAAACTATTTTTAGAAGAACCAGAATAGGTGAATTGTAATGTTTTACCTAATGAAGAATCCTCACCAAAAATAAACCCTGAAGCCAAGATTCAAACTAAACTCATCCTCAGACCATTAGATAAATAAGTGTGTCATATTTAGAATTAGAAATTCAAATCTACAAGTATAAAAGGACAATAAGGTAAGGAATGAAAGAGTTAACCAAATCAAGAAAAAATTGAAGAAAAATGGCAAATAAAAACGAAGAATAAATCACTGCTGTCCAAGGCAGAAATTTTCAAATGGAAACTTAAGATCAGTTTAAAAAAAAAAGAGGCAAACAATGTCAGGAGAATTAAAACAAAGTAAAAATATAAAATTATGTGAGAGACAAAGTTGTAGAAATGTACCTGTCACGGCAAGCCTAGAAGAAGAAAAGAATAGGACTTGTGTGTAAGTATAATCCATGAAACCTACCAGTAAAAGAAAATTTGGAAAATAATCCTAGAATAATCAACTCTGAGCTTATTCTAGTCAAATTGCAAAACATTAAGGAAAAGGGAAAAATGACTAAGGCCACTAGGCAAAATAGTCAATTTATGTATGTGGACAAGACAGTTAAGATGATTTCATACTTTATAAGCACAATACAAATATCAAGGCAAAAGTAGAGCATTAGTTTTTCAAAAGTAAATTATTAGTTCTCCATGTAGCCAAGCTGTTCTTATGTGTCATGACGACTGAAATAGTTTGAACATGCTGTAACTGAGGACACACTGGATCTACATTCTCTTAGTGGGAAACCAACTAAAAGATAAAGCACATCCGAACAATAGATGTCTGGGAAAACTTACAAAGTAACTGATAGTGAGCATTTACTATATTTAATAGTAGACCTAAGGCTAAAATAAGGACAGAGACAAGTATCAGTGACTGAAAAGCTGTGTGCAGTGGCATGCACCAGTAGTCCCACCTAGATGGGAGGCTGAGACAAAAGGATCACTTAAGCCCAAAAATGTAAGGCCATCCTGGATGATAAAGTGAGGCTCCCATCTCTTAAAAAAAGAATAGGAACTAAAGCTTGTGCTCTACCAAATAAAAAGAATGCAACTAAAGAGTTAAGAGAAAAGGAGAGAGAAAAATAGGAAAATAAAATGAGATCATTGACCATATAGGTAATAGGTAGAAGTCAGAAGGTGCCTGTCTTAGTTACTTTTTCATTGCTGTGACTCAATACTGTCTACAAGTTAGGGGAGGAAACATTTATTTTGGCTCACAGTTTCAGAAGGTCACAGTCCACTTGGGGGCAACTGGCAGCAGTGAAAGTTCATGGCAGAGGCAGAGGTGGAGGCAATTCCTCACAAAACTACGAACAGGAAGCCAAGTCCTGTCAAGTCCAGTCTCATCTGGGAGGAAGGTAGCAGTGTGTGTGTGTGTGTGTGTGTGTGTGTGTGTGTGTGTGTGTGTATTTCCAGTTCCCCTCCCACTGATCAGTCCTCCTGGATCCATGTGTAGAAGGTGTGATAAACTTCCATTACAACCCTGTAATCCAATCTACGTACATGCTGACAGTCTATCCCTCCAGACGAAGCCCCAATCTCCCAACAGCACATAGTTCCATAGACAGTCCATCACATCTAACTACATGAGATTTTTGGGAGACAACCTAGAACCAAACCACAATAGTGCCATTTAAAGCTAACCAAGCGAACAGAAAGTGTAAAAAAAAAAGATAAAGGACATGAAAAGAGTTATAAATGTTTGTATCCATAAACTTAGAAATAGATAGATTGATTGATTGATGGACTGATTGATTCTAACTCAGAGATAGTGCTAGGAAAAGAGAAGTCAGTAGTTCCATAGGGGGGAAAAAAAAGAAAGGATTGGATAGATAAGACAAACAGGTTTTCCCACAGGACGTGTGCTGAGTTCTTGAATGATACCAGAGATTAGAAAGGCTGAGTCAGAAAGGCAGAGTGAAAATTTCAACAGCCACGAAAGGCTGTGGAGACAGATTCCCATTAGAAAAGAATCTGCAGTAAGCACACAGTAAGTTTCCTTTTCAACAGATTTGTCACATATTCAACCTACGAAGGGTTAAGATTGGCAAAGGTGAAATGTTCAAGGCTAAGAATAAGGGGAATATTCAGGATATCAGTCAAAAGCCCAAGAGAACCATCCCTGAGCAATAGTAATGATCCAGAGGTAGATGAAATCTTCCTAGACCTGCTACCCAGTCCAGCGCATCTCAGAGCTTGGTTGGGATTGATTAACCCTTCTCCCTGCCTAGAAAAAAGAAGAGCTGACATTGACGGAAAATGTAATTTGGAGTCACTGCAGTTAAACACAATGCTTACTATACAATAAAAAATTGTTAAAAATGAGAAGCAGAGATATGTAATGCTAATCTAAAAAATAAGATTCTAATGCAGACAATAGAAGACAAGGATCTTATTTTAAATAAAATTTGACATATTTCACATAGAGAAGAAGATGAGCAAAAGGGAGAAAAGAGATTTTTCACAAAGAACTGAAATCTATAAAAAGTATAAAAGTTCTCTAAAATGTACATTAAAAATAATATTTTAATAGCCAAAATGATGGCACACACCCGTAATGATGGCAGGATCGGGGACACTGAGGCAGGAGAATCACAAGTTTGAGCTTAGCCTAGACAACGGAAAAACTTAGCAAGCCTCTATCTCAAAGTAAAAAACAGAAATGGAGCGAGAGATAGAGCTCAGTGAAAAGGCCCTAGCTTCAATCTCAAGTGCTGCGAAAATAAATAAGTAAAAGTAAAACAACAGGAGTCGTTTTAATTGCAAATGTTATCCCTTAAAGCAGGCTTGTTCAACCTGTGGCCCACAGGCTGCATGTGGCCTAGAACAGCTTTGAATGCAGCCCAACACAAATTCACGAACTATCTTAAGTATAGTGAAGTGTTTTGGAAATGTTTTTGTAATTCAGTTGCATAACTATATTAGATATTTTGTGTGCAGCCCAAGAAAATTTATCTTCACGCAATGCAGACCAGGCAAGCTAAAACACTGGATATTGCTGCCAAAGACATTTGTGTTTTACTAGTACTCCTTTCCCTAAGACTGCAAGCACTACAAGTAACAAAAACATCTGCACAAAACTCTCAGTCAGCTTTGTAATGTTTCATACAAACCAAAATGAAAAGAAAATATGATTGGTACATTATGGAGTAAAACAAAGGTCACAGACCTAACAAATCAAAAATGAGTCTTAACTTGTTAGGCTGGGCCACATTACCCAATATGTGAAGAAATTCAATGATGAATCCTGAGAGGGAATCATCAGAGATTTTAAGTGATGAAAAGATGTTGTTCCTGATCCATATGACTTTTAGGACTGAAACTAGCACTCGGAAAATGCTGGTTAGTTAAAACAAGCCCCATTTTTCATTATTAGGCTACAGACTTAAATCAGGCCCAGAAGAGTCTAATAAATGCTATGAGACTGTTTCCCATTGCATGAACCTATTGAGTAAGAACACAAAGGCTTCAAAATACACATGTCTAATACAATTGCCAGGAGCATAGTAGAGCTCTCAGACACTTTCTAAGTGATAATGGTATTCTTCCCACCGTATTCTCATTTAAAAATACTAGTCTCCAAAGTGACTCTTTGCCTTTAGATCTATTGAAGGACTAGTTGATAAGATTCATTAACAATAACTTGTCTATCTTAAGTAATTCTAACAGCATCATCACATTTGATGTGGCTTAAGATAAAATTTCTCTTCAAAAATACAGTTCTTTATTCCACTCTGTGTATATAGGTGTATTGATTAACAAGCTATTCCATTGCAATTTTGCATCACCTATTTACATAAAGCAATGCTACAGTGAATTTCTTAAGCTAGTGCTTTACCGAAGGATCAAAGCAGGGCTTTCACTGTGTATGTAGTTCAACTTCCTTATTCAAGTATTTAAATTCATCGGTAGAGTAAGAAGTCTTAGAGATTGCTTACTACTCTGTTAGCTTCCTTTTCAAGGTGGCTTCCCATCTAGCAGTGGGAGGAAGAATGCAGTAATATCTTGCTGTCAGCCTCTGTGTTTTGGGAGACGGTTACTAGTAGACTGTCAAGACAAGTAATGGACATTGAAGAGGCTACCAGAGTGGTTTAAGAGGGCAGTGGGGCTCTCTACAATAAGGACTACCAAAATTGGCTAGGTGACGTGAGCTTATCCATTATGCTAGAACGTACTAATGTGCTCTTCTTAGCCAGGTGAAATCCATCTCTTTCAAAGCTAATCAATGGCAGTCCTTTCCCATAGGATTAGTAATATCCATGTAGAAAATGTTAGTGTTTCCGTATTGCACCCCATAGTGATATTAGCTCATATAAAATGTTATATTTTCTGTAGGAAAATGATAACTAGCTTTTCTGTCACCGGGTATAATACCTAGCACCAACACTATAAAGAAAAAAACATCTAAGTTGGCTCATGGCTTCTAAGAACTCAGCTCATGGTCAGCTGGTGGTAAGTAAGCAACATCACAGTAGAAGTGCATAACAAAGCAAATATATTCAACTCATGGTGGCCATGTAGCAGAATAGACCTGTGCCAGACAGTAAAGGGCCAGGAATCATGTGCCAAGGTCATGTATCTATGGCCCACCAAGTCACATCTAAGATTACACATTACTAATCCCCTGGGCAGTTCTCAAGCCATTCAAGTTGACACAATTAAGGTTAACTGTCCATCACAGGATACACATACTGCCATGACAATTGACAGAGTAAATAATACAAAGACAGAAATTAGAACTTAGAAAATTGCTGTCTCTGAAACTGGAAAAAAAATACTTTTTCCCAAAAATGATCCAGAAAGTATTTGGATACTTGTCAGATTCATATAGAACAGAGAGAAAAATTCCTAACATTATACAGAGAGGCAAACAGCAAAATTAATAACTGCAAAGATTTTAGTGATGAGAAGAATAACTGGGGAAAGATTAAGCCAAGTGAAGAAAAGTGATTAAAAACAATATTTTTAGAAAGACTTGAATATTGAATAATTAGTCCAGCAAAAGCCATCTGAAAGTTTTGGGGGTCCTGAGAGTAGCTAAATTAAGAAAGAACAAAATGGTAGAAAGGGCAAAAAGGAAAACAGACGTGGCTCAAGGCAATGTTATGCCTACGGGTGATAGAAAAATAAAAGGGGACTAGTGAGAAAGATAAAAAGGGAGACTATGAAGAGGAGTAAATGTAGAAATCATAGAAGACCGTACTGTTCTTGGCTGGTAGCTAGTCAGCTACTCACTGCATCCTGTCACACACTTGTTCTTGATGAAGTAATCACTTCAGGTCATCTTCTGATGAAAGACCTTCAACTGAAGCTTTTCCATTGAGGTGGATTTCCATTTTAAGTAAGGCTTATATTTTGTTCAGTTTTGTTGTAACGTGTGAACACAGGTCACATTTTTGTAATTTTGCAGAAGTTTTGGTGATAAGGAAGTCCATAGTATTTTGGTCGAAGACTTGGACAGTACAGCCATCCCTTGCATGTATAATGAGAGGAAAGAGAGTAATGAGTGACTGGAGAATTAAAGAATTGGAGGATAGACAGTACTTGAGGTTCTGAATGTAGACGTCGGAGGTCTCCTTTAAAGGGGTTGAAGCCAACCTTCATCATAGTCATAAGGGAGAAGAAACTGCAGAAAAATAGGGATCCAGTGTTTCCATTAGCTAGATAATCTTAGAAATGCTCAGAAGGAGAAGTTGCTAATCATAGTAATGCTCTCAGGAGACAAAGTGTTAGTCCAATGGATATATGTCCTAAACACTTGAAGTTCATTAATTGCATTTTGTGTGCAGAGTATCTTTGTCCCTGTGGGAAGCATTTGGAATTATTACTGAGTGTTGCTGATCTTCACGAAACTGAAGTCATCTGCCTACTTTGAATTCAGGTAATATTGAGGCTCAGACACTTTCAGAGGTGACATGGACAGAAATTCCCAAAAGGAAGGTAGCCTGATTCATGAGTGGACAAGGCTGAGCAGTGGAGACCAGAAGCTAAGCACAGTGTGGGCTATGCGTGACTTTTCCCAGACTCACAGCCCTGCATCTCCACAAGTGCACGGTGCCCTGAGGAAGAGATGGAAGGCTCGACAAAGCTATGCTGCTGCTGGAAGAATTCAGTTCTTTTAACCGGAAGCTGTGCAGTTGACCACTGGGACAGGCTTTTTAAAAAAAAAAAAAATGTTTTTTACTGTGATTCTCCTGACAAACTCTGTGACACCAGCCCATATGAATTCATGTATGTATGTGTGTATGTAAATTAAAATTTCACAATTAAAATTTATAATCATCTGATAGTTGAAAGCCAATGAGGTAAGATCTTTAAAACAGTGAAATTAGAGTGGAGTATAAGAAAAAACTGAAGCCCTGTAGGTAAGAACTTATCATTTTAAGACAACTAACATTTGGAATAAGAAAGAAAAAGTAGGGAGAGGGGGCTTGCAAGGAGGCTGCCGTGGTTAGCTTGACTCCCCAGTAAGTAACATCATGTGTAGCTCAGGCTAGGCTTCATCATGCCGTACAGCCTTATGGCTGTCCTCGTGATAGCTGTTGCCAACTTTGCAAAGAAATATATCCATGGGTCAGCTCTAGCCTCTGTGAGTACTGACCCTGTGCTAGACATTGATTTGATACAAGTTTTGCAAGAATGAAAACAGTGTGTCCATTTAAGAGCATTTTCTGAACGGGACACAGGCAGGTAGACAGCTGTAAACTAAGACAGGGAGCACCTTAGAGAAAGCAAAGAAATCTTACTGGGGAGAGTTAGAGAAAACTTTACAAAGGTGAGAATGGGCAAAAATGGGGCTATTGAAAAGGCAAGGACAGAGGGACTGGAAGAGCAAAAGTTCAGAGTATATGGGACAGCTCAGCACCCTTCTTGTCTTCTGCGTATTTTCAATGGTGAAAAGGCGTGTTGCTTAGTGTATAGGTGGAGTCCTGCACAATGAGAATGGAAAAACAGGTTGGGCTTGGGTGTGAAGGATCTTGGGTGTCAGCTAGCAATTTACTCCATGTACAGTGTTCCTGTCTTGAAAATCAGGAAATGAAGTCTTACAAAAAGATAAATCTGGCAGCATGAATGAGCTAGGTAAAGTTAGAAACCATCGGAAAGCTGCGAAGCCAGAGGAGGTCATTGCAGCATATTGGATGACAGCCGATTAGAAATGGATTAGGGTCAGACATTTCAAGGTAGAACTGATAGAATCTGGTGGCCATCAGTCCTCGCGGCCTGTGGAAATCAGGTCCTGTGGGAGTATCGCAGTGTCATGAAGTGGGTAGATTCTACAGCCAGATGAGCCCAGTTCATTACGATTCTGAGCAGAGAATCTAAAAATGGACATCATGTCACTTCCATCTATTTCTATGGAAAGGTCAAATGATTCGGTATATATGAACCTCGTTTTAGTGCCTGGCACAAGACAAGTGATGTGTACCTTTTAGTGGCCTTCAGCTGGTGTTCATGGCTTCTCATAATATGATTCACATGGCTCTTTCTAGGCAAATAACCCACTAAGTCCCATAACCGCCTACTCCTTTTCAAAATTTAGGGCTCTTTTTATATGATATAAAATATATAGAGCTGTTTACTCTTTCTCAAACATCCTTATTCTCCATAATCTCTAAGTCTTTGTTCCTGCTAATTCTTTTCTTGAAATGCCCTTTCTTCAGTTCTCATTGCCAACTAGGAAAATTAATTCTGCCTAAAGCCTGCTTCAGAAAGTGCCTCCTCTAAAAATGCATCCTCGTGCCCTCCAAGTAAAATTTTCTTTCCTCCCATTTAACACCTAAAGCCCTATATGGAAATTACTCTAATAGCCTTTACAATATTCTAAACTTTTTCTACCCATTTTTTATATTTTTCTCTCTTCTAGGTAGCATCTGGTTAGTTTTTCTATTCACTATAGTAGTTAATTCAGTGCACAGTGTTGTCAAGAGGAGATGTTTAATAAATTACCATGTTTGATTTGGAGAGAGAAGAAGTCAGTCAAGTTCTAAGGATAGGTGTGGGCGGAAAATAGTGTAAGTCCAAACAGGAAATCAGTGGAAAAGGACTGCTGCCAATCATAATTGTATTGCTCTGAATTTTATGTCTAGCTATGTGACTCATAGTCTTCCAGAGCATCCAAGTACTGAACAATTCAACCCATAGGGCCTGTAAGGGGTGTTTCAGACAACACTTTGCCGGTTGGCCCAGTTTTTGCTTCATTTGTATCTATGACAGAATTTTTTATCTAGTCATAATTTAAGTAAGTGACAAAGATAATATTTTCAATATAACTTTGGTATTATCTCTGTAAGAAATGTCTACATTGATAAACTCATAAACTAAGCTAATAACAGATTATTTCAAAATTAATTTTTCTAGTAACTTGTGTTGAACTTTGTTGTGACCCTAAAGTTGTGCTTAAAAGGAATACCAAATTATCTGATTAAGTGGACTATAGCTTCTTTCGTTTGGCTAGAGTTTTTACTTCGAGCAGGCATGGCTTAGCTTTATGAAATTAGTTTGTGGTAACAGCACAAGGCATTAAGGGAAGATGATTTTGAACTAAGAATCAAGAAAAAGAAGCCTGCAGTTACAACACTGAAAAAGAGTTGAGGAGGCAACACAATTGGCATAGCATTTGCCTGGTATGGGGTCCGTGCCTAGCGCACACACACACACACACACACACACACACCCCACAAACTTCTAAGAAAAATGTCTTATTTGTAAAATGGACTAAAGTTGGTAACTTTTCTGAAAGGAAACGCAGGGTTTTAAAAAAAAAAGAATGCCTCATATTCTTATTTTAAATAAAGACTTACATATTAGGATATATGTGAAAAGTATTTAATTTTCTCAATAATATTAAAACAAATAAATTATTATGCAGTCCAGTAAAATACTGAATGCATATAGAGTTAACTTTTTAAAAGGCACTTGTGGTACAATCACAGTAATATGACATAGACACTTTCCTCCTCAAACATCTCTAATCATTTACTTTTGCTATTTTATAAAAAATTTCCCATTCATTTCACATTGTTCTTTTAATGTTCTTGAGAGAACTATTTAGTTTCATAAAAATTTCAAAGAACCATCAGAAAATGTACTTACATGAATTGGCTTATTTTAATTCTGCTGTTAATCACATCACATCTTCATTTGTGTACTTGACTGGCCTTCCCTCACAGAATCACAGAACATAGAAATCTCATCTTAGGGATAAATGTTGGACAAACCAGAGGTGCTGTGTTACTGCATATCCTTTTATCCTATTATGCCTTTAATTATATAACTTTAAATTGTATAATTTCATAAAGACTTTAAAATTCTTTTTAAAAAAGAGGCAGGTTCTAATTTTATTAAAAATTTTATTGCTAGCTTCCCAATGCTAAATCAAAATAAAATACACTCTCTAAAGGATATCCATAGTTACTCTCTGTTTTATCATAGATATTTGTTCAAAGAATTGTTAAGTTCACATTATTAAGTATGAGGAAAAACATCATACATAAAAAAATTTGCACAAAGATACTATTGTATGATTAATGTTGAAACCCAAACAGCTGAATAAATGTCAATAAATTTTGTTCTCCAGGCTGTCTCACTTCTGAGTTCAAAATAGAATTAGTTATAAAATACTAAGCATTAAAACTGTGTTATGAACTGAAAGTCATGAGATATGAGATTATATCTTTCTCATATAATTCAATATTCTTTGACATAAATTGTAGTACAAGCAGCATATCCAACCTAGATTTTTTGAAGAATTGTGAGATTCAGGTAGGATCTTAACAGTAAAACCCAGTTATTTTATATGTAAACTAAAAATTACCAGGTGTAGTTGACAATGATTTAAGAAATGTCAATATTTCTTCCTCGAGTTCTGTTAATTATTTAACTAAAAAAAAGCCCACATGTAAGAAAACTAAATGTTATTCTCTGAATCTCTACACAACATAAAACAGTATTGAGAAATCATCAACTGTCTGAAATATTTTCTAAATTATTTTTGATCAAGTATATTAACATGAGGAAGTTCACAGAGAACTGCAGACGCTACCTACAGTAGGGCAGCACATAGACTTTCCAGCCAAAAGCTTGTATTGTGCAAATGTACTAAAATAGGTTTTCCCTGAGATGAAACAACTTGCTGGCTCATAGAAGTAACTGTAAAACTGTATTCAGATTTTAGTCTGATTTATAATCTAATCTAACACCCATTTTAAACGAGTGTTAATAGATTTTTACACTCAGTTGATTTTTGCACTGTTTCCTTTAAGTAGACTATCAGTCTGTTATTACATGAATGTCATCAGGAAAATTGCTTAAAAAGAAGTTTTACAGAAACACACAAAGAAGCACATGAATAGCCACTTTAGAAATACCTCCCTGTGTTATCTCTTCAAGGGCGAATCTCAGATGACTGTTCTATGCTATTCAAGTGTATTAACATTTAATTACTTAAAAAGTGAAGCAAAAAGACTTTTCAAACATCCACGTTGCTCATGTCACAGAGTTTTACATTTTAAAAAATTAGATGAGCATTAATTAGCTGAAAAGATTTGTTCTTTTTCATTCCTGTACCAAGAAATGGTCTCATTTATATATTTTAATTAAGAAGCCATTCACATGAAATAATTTCTCATTGAATCGTCTCAGAAATGCTGCTGAGGTAATCTTCAGACTTCAATATAAAATTTGTCCACTCCTGACAGATGTCCTCCATGGAGAATTCCTCACCACCGTATTCCACCGGAAGAATGTCAGGGAAATGCTGTAGTAAGGTTTGTTTGTAATTGTTCCCATGCATGTGAACCTGAAAAAAATCGAAATGGTTTAGAAGGTGTTCCCTCCTCCCTTTACCACATTAGGAGCATTTCCTGTAGAAAGCCAAGATTATAAGACACTCTCCTAACATCCAAAGTAGAAGAGTGTGTGGGAGAAATACATCCTTTATCCTTCTTGTGAATCTAAGAATTTTACCTACATTGCTGCAAATCTACTAATTTTCTTTCTTTCTTAGATTTGCATTCTTATGACTACACAAAATTTGTAAAAAGATGGTCAAAATGTACTACCCTCTTGGTAAATAAAAGCATATGAACACACATGTATAGGAGAAATAATTATGTGCTATAGTCCAGGGATAGTTTTGGTTACTGACAAATTAGGTAATTATGCTAGATGAGAACTTTAAATTTTCAAACATTTTAAACTTTAAAAACTGATCATAGCAGGGTATGAGACACATTCTTATAATCCTAACTTATTAGGAGACTGAGGCAGAGATTGTAAGTTAGAAACCAGCCTAGAAAAGCTGAGGAGGCCTTGTCTTAAAATAAAAATTGCTTTGAATGTAGCTTAGAACACCTTGAATTCAATTTCGAAGAAGAAGAAGAAGAAGAAGAAGAAGCCATAAAAATGCCCTGAAGTAAAGACAAAGCCATTAGAAATCCAAAGCACATCCTGTGAACAGAAATAACTCTTCCATTGCTCGGGCAAAATGTTCATCTTGGCCTCCAACAATCGTTTAAGGACATTCTATGCACCAGGATACCATGTTTAATAAGTGAGTATCCTATAGTCCCAACCCCTGATTTTTTTCTGAAGTGTTTAAAATATTACCAGCTAACTGAGAAGAAATTCTGTCATCTTATTCAGAAGGAGAAAATACTGAAATTTATACTACATCAAAAACTTGAAAAGGAAAAAAACATGGCTAGGTTTGGCCCTCACTCAATTTTGTTTCATGTCAACTAGCTCATTAAGTTGCTTCACTTAACTTCTCATTCTCTAATTTTTCTTTCTTTTTCTGTCCATATTATTCCTTATATTAGGTTTAATTTATTGTTTTGGGTTTTGTTCAGAGTATAACTCAAAACATAAATACTTATTTTAAGTCTTTAAGAGTTAAACAGAAGATGTGCATCTGTTAACAAGCTATACTGAAGAGACAAAAATTAACAAGTTGATTTTTATAAAAATATGGATGAAAAATGGCTAAAAGTGGCTATTTTCATGAAAGTGAGTGACTTGCAGACGATCCTCTTTGAAGACACAAATGACTATGGAATAAATCATAAAGAAAATCCAACGTCATAATTTTCTGAGCAGATACAAAATAAAGAACATAGTTCCATTGGCCAGAAATGTGGCTCAGTAGTAGAGCACTGGCCTCATGTGAAACCGGGAGGTGGTCCCCAGCAACACACACACAAAGTCTCTACAATTCCAAATATACTATTGTAATTCGTTGTTTATAGTTAAAATAATTTCTGAAATTTAAATTGTCTAATTTCTTAAAAACTGTTTTGTGTTCAAGAAAGTAGATGACTGCCAAGGTTTTCTAAAGACTATTGTAGAAGGTTTTCACAAGACTATTGTAGAAGTGTTGCTAGTCAGAACCTTCAAGAATTCCATGTCAAACTTCTAGAAATTTTGAGACGTCAGATATTTGCTTGAGATCACAAAAAGGTTTTTAAAAATCAGAAACATTTGCTTTAACTAAAGACATTAAGTCACATAGTTTGAGGATGATGGTTTCTATTTACACATTCAATTAAGAAAAACATTTTACGTACATAATGACACACTAACATGATTAGAAATCAAAACAAGATGAAAGATAGAGAGGGGTCCAGGCATCGTAATACACGCCTGTGATCCCAGCTCTCTGGAAGGCTGAGGCAGGAGGATTGCAAGCCTGAGTCCTGCCGGCGCTATTTAGCAAACTGTGTCCAAAAACAAAAATCTGGGAATGTACCTAACTATGAATGTCCTAGTGCTTGAGAAAAAATTAATATATATGTATATATAAATGTATTATATATAATACATATATATATATATATATATATATATATATATATATATATATCATACACACATACACAATCCTATCTTCATCTTTCATTTACTCCAATCTACACTTCCACTCTGTTCCTTATAGGTAATCATATATTTTACTGTATGTCCTTTCAATGTACATCCGGATTTTTCTGCTTTCTATAGAAAAGGTAGGATACTATCAATACTATTCTGTATTTTGTGTATTTCACTTTTTAATTTGTCTTTCAAATCTTATTCCGTTCCATTTTGTGGAGATACCATCATTTATTTAACCAGTATCTTAATGAATACTTCGTACTTCCCAATGTTTTATGCAATGAATACTTTTGTACATGTCATTGTGTTTACTTACAAGTACATATCCACAGACTAAATTCCCCTAAGTGCAAAAGGTTGTGATTTTGATAACTGTCGCCACACTGCCCTCTACAGGGCATACACCATTTCACACGACTGCGGCAAAACATGAGAACAGCCACAAAACGTGCTTGATTTTTCAAAGTTAAAAATAAATATTAACTTATAGAAGTAGTTGGCTTGTTAGATAAGTATTTTAAATGATTTCCCAGCGACATGATGGGTAAGTCCGGTAAAACATAATAAAGCAAACCTTCGAAAAAGGATAGAAACACTTGTCTGGTGTAGGACAGTGACTCCGACACCGGTTCCTTAATTTGACTCACCCGCTCTTTAATTTTTTCAGTCAAGAATGGTTTGATCATGGAGAAAACAGCATGGAAAATTACTGGCTCATTTATCAAATGGATGCCACGAACTTTCAATGGAAAAGAATCCTTTTGCAAATAAAGAAAAAAAAATTTAATAGTAATACAAAAAATATTACAATTACATTAAAATCATGCTCTTCTTCAAATGCTTTGCAAACTTACAGCAGTGACTAAAGTATGGTTTTGTTTTTTATTTATTCAATCAACACAATCGTCTGGATGATAGCTCCCTGTCACTAAATTCAGAAGTCTTTTTTAAAAATTCTCTTCATAGCTTAGGCAAAGTATTAACAAATACCAATATACTTTCACCTTAAAATCCTTTGCCCTTTCACACAAAAGTATTTTTTAAGGAACCAGTAAATAATATGGACACTTATAATAGATATTTTCCCATTTTTTTGGATGAAAAAAAATACCAAAACTTTCATAAAAATTGAAAGAATATAGCAATAAACACAAACCTTTAAACTTTTGACACTGTACACATCTTTAACATGAAAGTAATGTAGGCTTGTTTTACAAGTTTTTACAAGTTAAGAGTTGGAAAAATGAAATCTCACTGGTAGTCCCTATGCAAAAGTTGCGTTGTTAATAGACTTCCCTTCCCAAGATTTTCTTATGCAAAGGTTCCCCCCCCTCCCCCCAGCCCAGCTTTTATTGATTAAGGGCTTTATCTTCCAGGTTCTTTCTAGATACAATTTTCTTTTCAACAGAATTGCTAATACACTCTCTGAATCATATCCTATTTTGTTCCATTTTTTGTAATGGTTTCAATCTGGAATGTCCTCCAAAAGACTTATGTTTGGGAAGTGTCTCAGCCACAAGAGTTAATCCATTGATTTCCTGTGCTGCTGAGCGGTGGATCCTGCTCAGAGTGGGTGGGCCACTGAAGCATGACCTGGAAGGGTATAACTCTCTTGCAACGTGAACACTTTGCTCTCCCAGATTCCTGACTCGCAACGCCGTGAACAGATTGTCTCTGTCTAGGCCCTCCATCAAGCCCTTCCACCACTGCTGGCTGGGCATTAATAGGCAGAGATATCCTGACATTGTGAGCTAAAATAAACCTTTCCTCCTGTGAGTTGTTAAGTGCTGGGTATCGTGTTCCAGCAATGAAAATGTAACTATGACAATTTTTAAAATACAATTTCTGTGACCATCGGGAGTTTTAATACTCTTGCTGTAGCCCATTAAATAAATATACTATACTTAGGTAGCCATTTTCCTCTTACTGGACAAATACATCACTTCTAATATTTTCTTCTATTGAAAGTGCAGTATCTGTCTTCATGTACAGGAGGAGTAGTGGTTATAACCATAAATTTTACATTCAAATAAACTGGACTAGAATCCCTCCTTCACTGCTAATAGACTGTATGTCTGAGTATTGCTGTGCTTCCTCTCTGATATATTTTTTATTTGTAAAGTGGGAAAAATAATGGTCATATGTCATAGGCCTGGCACAGCCATGAAGTAATAGTGCAGTTATGACACTTAGAAAAGTCCTTGGGACATAGTAAGATATTACTATAGTATGTGAAACCTTTATTGTAAGATTATTTTTCAGCTAGGTTACTGGAAGTAGAATTAGTGGTCAAAGTTCATGGCCACTTAAAAAACCTGATTTCTACAAAGAAAAAAAAGCCTCTATCAATTTATACTTACCAAGACTTACATATGATTTTACTGTATCCGTATTGCAATTACTTTTGAGTTAACTTTTTTTAATTTAGGAAGAGAATTTTGAAGGCTAAAAATTAAGTAACCAAATTATATATTTAAATATATAAATTCTATGGTTGTTAATTTCAGCTAAAATGTTTTCCTGTTATAAATTGTACTTTTATTTCCTGTTGGCATGGGTGAACTATATTTATCATTTTTAAAATTTCATGTATGCATCGAAAGATAGTGTCTAAAAATAAATGCACTAAAATTTGTAACTATTACTTGAGAGTATGATGCCTAGTGGTTAAAAAGAACACTTACTGTAAGCACAGCAGCAATCTTCTTGGCTACAGATGGAGTAATTTGGAAAGCATGAGAAAACTCCCAGCCTTCCAGATCAAATATAGCCTTCACTCCATTGCGCTGAGTTTCTACCTCCTGGACAATAAGCTCGGATGTGATTAGGCTTACACGAAATACATCATAGGCTGTAAAAACTTTTGGGTCCCAGCGTGCTAAAGAAATAAAAAATAAAAAGGAGTATATTATCGCAGCAGTGTATAAAGAACCAGAAAATTTACAAAAGGGTCAGTAGAAATAAAAGTTCAAGGAGCCTGAATTGAATCATAGATTAAATTGATATAAGATTCCTTCTTCCTCTCACGTCAAATCCCTGGGGAGGGGGAATTTTTAAGAGCATGAGAGGGGAATAAAAAGAATGAAATACCAAATTCATTCAGGAGAAGGCTGTGCCTAAAGATATGAATGCCTGTGGCTATGCTACAAGCCCAGAGGTGTCGGAAGTGGGAAAAGTGAGGGTATGGACTGTGAGATGCAGCTAGGGCCCCAGGTTAACTGTCATTGTTAAATCTGAAATATCCCCCAAAAGCTTATGTGTCAAAGGTTTGCAAATGCAGCAGTGTTCGGTGGTCCTTGGGAGCCTCTTGGAGGTGATTGGATCAAGAGAGCTCTCACCGCATTAATGCAATGATGGATTCATAACCTAACGGGCTTTTGGGAGGTGGTGGGCCTAGTTGGTGGTACATCACTGGAGGCACATCCTGAAAGGGCATACTAGGACCCACCTCCTTCCTCTCTCTCTCTCTCTCTCTCTCTCTCTCTCTCTCTCTCTCTCTCTCTTGCCATGTGCTCACTGCCATTATGTTCTGCTTTGCTACAGGCCCACAGCGATGGGGCCAAGCTACCATAAACGGAAACCTTTGCAACTGTCAGCCAAAATAAATCTTTCCTTCTTTTAAGTTGCCTTGTGCAAGCATTTTATCACAGTGACGAAAGGCTAACACGGAAGCCAAAGACATTGCCAGGGAAGGTATGTGAAGAACACACAGACAGGTTGGTCCTCTGAGAGCTGTTGGTGACAAGCGGCATGTAGCAGACATGTCCTCACAGACTTGGACAGGAAGTGTGGGCTTAGACAAGAATGGCAAAGGAAACATACCCAGGTAAAACAGGGAGTGCAGGTGCTGACATTATAGTCCACACATTCTGCCCAGCCCACCATGCTTGGGACAGGCCCTGAAATGATGGCGAAGGGGAGACAAGGAGGAAACCTTCAAACTAGAGAGAGAGAGATGTGTCTATTAAAAGTTGTAGTATCAGACCATACACAACTGAGCACACATTTGCACGCTGCAACACAAAGATACACAAAGGGCAGTGGACCTAAATTCCATAGATAAAAGTGCCACAAGTTTAAAAAAAATAAGAAAGCAAGATACATTAAAAGAAACAATAGATTCAATGTAGCATAGGAAAAGGATATTGTTATTACAACCAGTAGCCATTAAAAAAATTGTAGGTGAACTCCTAGAAATACACATTCAATAAAAATTTTAGTTTATGGGACAGATGACCAAAAGAAGGACAAAGTAAATGAATACTGGTTTGGAAGACGAAGTGGAGGAATTTTGTAGAGGTGGCAAAAAAGGTAACATGATTGGATAAGGATAAATGAAGAAGAGACAAATCAAGCTAAATCTAGAAATTTCGACATCTAACAAAAATATATTGTAAAAAATGATAATAAAGAGCACGAAACAGAAGAGACAAACAATAACCGTAGAGAGATGTTTTTATGGTCAAAAATGATGATAAGTTCAGTCGGAAGAGGCCGTGGATGATGACAAGTAGTTTACTTAACCAAGTAATGGTAACATTTCAAAGCAACAACGTTTCTGGCATGGGCAAATAGGTAGGTTGTAGTATCATCTATTGAGAGAAGTGCTTCAAGTGGAAAAAAAAAAAGATCCTAAGTATGAACCTGCCCAAATAGTGGCTGTAAGATGTCTAACTAGATACAGCTAAAATATGAACATAATGTGTGATCCACAAGTATGGGGAATGTTCAAGCTAAAATTTTATTACAGTAAAAATTTCATTTGCAGCTAATTCACCTCAACATACTTGCCTTTGCTTCAAATACACTTATCATTCTTGCCACCTTCTAAAACAGTTATGGAAGCGCTCGTTAATGAGGCCAAGGCTGGTGTTACAAAGAACTTCAGAGTTCGGAATGACAAGTAATTGAAGTGACACTGGCAGAGGAGATGAAGAAGGGGCTGCCAGTTAGGTAGAAGGAAATCACCTGGGAGTGCGGCACTAGAGGAACCCAGGGAAGAGGGTTTTTCAAAAAAAGAGGTATCGTGGTGCTGAGAGATCAGGTAAAATTTGGTGAAAGAAGGTTGCCGGTGGTGGTATAAGGTCATTTCGGGAGAGGTGGGAATGAAACCACACCGGGATGGGCTGAGGCAGGTCTTTGACAAAGAGTGAATCGTGAACGTGGCTAATTTAAAAGTCTGTCTGAGAACACAGAGGAGATGGCCAGAGTGGAGGGGGGTGGCTTTGTGGGGTCAAGGAGGAGTTGCTGCTTTGGGTGGCTGAATTGCAGCAGATCTGTGTTCAAGGGCAGCATCTAGTAGTGAGGAAAAAAGCAGAAAGCCTAGAAAAAAGTGGACAACCAGAAGGACTCCTGAGAAGACACTGTAAAACCTTAGGTTCTGGTAAACTCAGAAACAACTATACCACGTCAGACGCTGACTGAATGCTATGGTGATGAATATAAATGAAGAAGTTTGTAGATCAGAAAATAAATATTTGACCTAAATGTCTGAGTCAATTACCTTAACTGTCTGACCTGTGCTATTCACTATAATAGCTAATTAACATCTATGACTATTAAAGTTAGTTAGATGGTTGCATGGTATGGACACAGGGCATGTGTGTGGCCTGTGTGGAGCTCCCAGGTGCTGCTACAGCTTCCAGGGAGGACGTGGTGGATGCTGTAGGCTGGGCTGATGAAGGCCCCTGAAATCCTGGACAATGTGCAAAGTTGGCTTCAAGTCACCTGCTACTTCACCACAATAGAATGATTTCCAGAGGAGCTTGACCTTCAGTTTGGGACTCTTCACTGGAGGAGTTCGGCTGGCCAGGAACTTGAGTGGCATTGACCTAATGGCCTCACAGCCAGGGGTGTGGCCATATAGACAAATGGAATTCCTGTGCCTTACCTTAGCTTTCCAACAACAGACCCTACAAGCTGTGACTGCCTGCAGCAGAAGTGAGACCTGGGTGGGCACCTTCTGCCTCCCTTCCCTTCCCCCACCCTCCTTGCCTGGACTCCAATCTCTGACCAGCAGTCAACCTCTGCTACTAAGTGTTGCCTCTGCCCTGGAAAGTTCTGTATGTAGTTATAACTCTCTGCTGCGGGGGGGTTGGTGATCATTGCCCTGATCCTGAAGAGTACTCATTATGTTTTAACAAGCATTTGAAATATAGATGTGAAGAAAAAATAAAGTTAAACTGAAATTTTAATTTCTGCCTTGCAGTACCCACGTTTGAAATGCCCAGTAACTACATGTGGCTAGTGGCTGCTGTGGGAAAATTTCATCATCACAGGAAGTTCTGTTAAATAATGCTTGCTAGACGTTACTTTCTATTAGGACAGAAGAAATTAAAATTTTAACTCTTTCTCTGGCACCTACCTGAACATTAGTGCCTATTGTGTGTCAGGTCACAGTCTTGCTATGTATTACATACATATGGACAGGTGGGTATATGTGTAAAACAAGACGTAGTGCTCGCAGCAACCCTGTGTGATAGATTTTTACTCTCCAATTTACAGACACAGATAAGGATATGGAGTTAGTGTACACAGCGTTCCCTGCAGCTAAAAGGTAGCAGATCTAAGATTCCAAGGCAGGCGACATGCCCATAACTTCCATTCATAAAAACTAAACCACACATAACTTTAATATTCATTGTTAAATTTTACCTTTGCTGCCACTATAACATGGTGTTTGGGCATAAAAGCAAGAGGTACATCTTATAACATGTAAGCTGATAATGGTGGAAACTTGGTTTCCCCTTGGGCTGCCCTGCCAGCCAGACGAGGGAGACTTTTCTCATGGCTTTCACCATACCAAGGAGGTAGGTTATACCAAAGCTCTGCCTAAAAGCTTTTCTATAGATTTCCCTCTTTACCTCCTCCCATAATTCATTTAAATTTAGGAAATAGATAAGTCTTATTTTTTGTTTTATTCATAAAACTCTTCCATAACATGAGGGAGATTTTCTGAGTGCCTTCCACATCTCGTCCTCTCTAGGCTTGTATATCTTCTTGATCTTGAAATAACTTTGAGTAAATGGCACATTTTAATTAATATTCTATAGGAAGCCTTGGATAAATGCTATGACTACTGGCTCATGGCCAAAGTATTTATGATCAAAATAATGCATGTTCTCTCCTTCCAAGGTGTCATTTTTCCTTCCTCACCTGACTAATTAGAGCACAGCAGGGCCTAGGTGTTTTCAGAAATAAAACAGCTGCAAGTTTCAGTATGATGTCCCTGAGCAGAGTTGCCTGAAAAAATGTAAGACAATCAATTTCAGCTGAATTCCAAATAAACAAGATATAATTTTAAGCATATGTATGCCCCATGCGTACTAAAAATTATTTACTGTTTGTCTGAAGTTCAAATGTAACTGGGCACTCTGTGTTTTTATAATACATAGGTTTCTTTGCTAATAAAGCACAGACAGTGGCAACACTATTCCTAAGGATCTCAAAGAACTTCACTGCTAACTGCAACCTCCTCTGACACTGGTGGCGCAATAAAAACAATAGAAAAGTCATTACATTGTCCTATAGATGATATCTCCATGATGAGCCCAGTTTTATATGATGTATAACCTGAGACAAATAGAAAATCATCCTACTCAGTCCTCTGATATATTTTCAAGGATTAAATAAGTATTGTCTTGCAGGATAGTAGTAGATGAGTTAAAGGCAGGGATCCTATCTAGAGACAAGCAGAAAACACTAATATATATCTTAAATCTTTAAAATTGTAGAAGTTACCTGGGCTGGTGGCACGCACCTATAGTCCCAGATGCTTTGGAGGCTGATGAAGGAGGATCACTTGAGCTCTGTTTGAGCTCCATAGTGAGAACTTGTCTCAAAAAAAAAAATCGTAGACATTTCTGTAGGTTTATAATTCACAAGTGAAAGAAACACTTTTCCCCTTCCATCAAGTATGATTAAAATGAGATGGTTTTCTGTAAACCATAAAATAGAGCCTCATCAGAACAAGATTTACCACAGCTTTACTTAGGCATTCCCAGCCTCCAGAGCTATGAGAATTAAATGACTATGGTTATAAGCCATCCTGTCTGTGGCACTTTGTTATAGCACACAAGACACCAATGTGCATTAAACACTAGGAATACCTAATAATGAAAAGAGGAAGCCATGAAAAGAAAGAGAGCTCATGAGATCTGTAAGGTCTGCAGCAATCCTCCAGGGCGTGGGGTCCCCTCCGCACCCGCCTCCGCACAGGGGAGTCACCCCGTGCTCTTCTTCCTGGGCCCTATCGAACAAGCCATTCACTCCTTCATTCTGCAGATGTTTAATGGGCATGTTCTGTGTACCAGGCCCTGTGTTCACACGTGGAATAGAAATCAATGTGCATGATAGACAAAATCTATGATCTCATGGTGCTGTTCAGAATTTTTTATATTTTGTTATATTAAGTATTTTTCAGAAACTTTACCTTGATTCTTTTCCCCACCGTGTCTCTTTTACATTTTTCTTTTATTTTATCCTGTTGACTGTGAGGAAATGGGAGTAGGATTTTCACAAAGTTTCCATGGACTTTCTCCCAACTGCAAACATTTTGTTATGTGTGGAAAAGATTAAGACCTACATTAAACCTAAGTTGAAACCTAAAAACTTAAACTCAAATTCTTCAAGATGTGTTGACTAAAGTTTTCTACATGGTAGTGAAAGAAAAAGAATAGGTGAGAGAAGAAAAAAGAGGAGGAAGAGGAAGTAGGGAAAATTCTATACAACTCACCAATTCTGTAAATAAGAACTTTGCTACCAGTGGGATCCCGGGTTCTCAGAACTCCATGATAGCCAGCCTTCAAAAGGCCAAGAATGCTTCTGGGGTGTAGATCCGCACTTAATTCCGGACATTCGGCTCTCCATTTATAATAATTTTTTAGTAACTGAAAAATAAAATTAAAATTGTTCACAGATAGCTTATATGGTAAGCATTTTGTTAGAACAATAGAAAAGTCTTGATATTGTGTATGAACTTTGCCAACCATTAATCCAGGAACTCAGAGGTATCATTTTTAGCTGTCAAAACAAAAACAATCCTTCTGTGACCGCCAACCATGATTGTCAACTTGACTAGATTACAAAATGGCTGACAGTATAGCACAATTCTGGATGTGCCTGCGGGGTGGTCCCAGAGATGACTGGCATGTAAGACAAGCAAAGTGGGATTAGGGGGTTGGGAAGACCCACTCGACTGAGGGAAGCACCAGCCCAATAGCAATAAAAGGAGAAGGAGGACATCGGCCTATGTTTGAAGAGCTCACCACCTGTAAATAAGAGACTTCAGTTCTTCAACTTTTCAACACAAAAATCAAACCAGCAACTGTCCAACGAGCTTTGGGGGCATCCGTGTCAAACTGCTGCTGTTTACCCAGTACCCTTCCCCCACACCATAAATTGAGCAGCTTTGCCCTCCCCTGCCTTTCCTCCAAGATGTTTCTGCTTTACAGACAGGTGACTGTGGACTGAGACCTCTGAAACTGTAAGCCAATTTGAACTTCTTCTTTTTTAAGTTGTGGGTATTGGAAATTTTGTCCCAGCAATGGGAAAGCTAGTCAGAATACCTTCATAAGAATTTCAGCTCAGAGAAGCTAATTACAAAATCAAGGCTGAATAATTTTCAGTAGCCACCTACAGTAAATAAGTCTTCAAAGACAGTCATCAACCAGTCTCCACCCACTAGCCTCTCCAGCTAGAAGTGGGACTTATTTGGTTCCCTCCAAGTTAATGTGAGCTGTCCTCACACTTTGTTTTAACAGATAGTGTGCTGAGAAAAGGATACTGTGCCAGGCCTTAAAAAGTCTGGTCCCTTCCAAATTCAGTTTTGGGATCTAGACATCATATAATATTATAGAATGATAAAAGTCCACATGGAGCGATGCCCCGAGGATGTGAGGTCACCCTAAGTAGTCTGACCTCAGTCAGGTTTCCATCTCATTGCCATGTGGAGAAGAGGTAAACTGTCTCCACTGAGTACTGCTCAAACTGAAGAATGAAAACAAATAAAGCACTGTGTTTTTAACCAATAAGTTTTGGAGTGATTCGTTGCTCAGTGATAGCAATATATAATTGAAACACTACCTTTAGTATTCTGAAATAAGAAAGAGTAGAAGTAAATAAATTTAATTAGGATAGGCCCAGGAAGAGTACACCTGGATAATAGAACTTGGCAAAATATGGTTCGAAGGAATTCCACTTCATTTAAAACAAAAACACACAAGAAATGGTAAATCAAATGTGCAAATTATACAAACACTGCTAGAATGCTGCAGAGAACATTAAAATTATATATTTGATAATTATTATTTTGTAAGTATATGAAAAAATGTTCAGCATCTTTAGCCACTAGATAAATAGTAATCAAAACAACCCTAAGATTTCAGTTCTGTCAGTAAGAATGGTTATTATCAAGAACACACACACACACACACAAGAAAAAAAAAAAAACCCAAGTGCTGGTGAGTTTGTGCTAGGAAAGGAACCCTTCTTAGCAGTTGGTGGAATTAGAAACTAGTACAACACTGATGGAAATCAATATAGAGGTTTCTCAAAAACTTAAAAATTGATATTCCACTCAAATCAGCTAAACATCTCCTGAGTGTCTTCCCGAAAGAGTTTAAGACACCATAGTACATGCACATCCATGCACAATTCATAGCAGCTGAATCTTGGACGTGGCCTATGTTCCCATCAAAAAATAAATAGATATAGAAAATGTGGTGTATATACATAATGAACTACTATTCTGCAATAAAAAATATAAATGTGAGTCATTTATGTGCTCCTCGAGGCCATCCTAGTAACTAAATATTTAAGACACAGAAGGTTAAATTTTGCATGGTTTCACTTATATGAGAAACTCAAAACATAAATAATTTAAGGAGCAAAGTAAAAGGTGGATTTTAGGAAGTAGGGAGAGAGCGTGGTGGAGAAGGAGGGAGACTCTGGGAATGAGGGAGGGCAGGAGAGCAAGATGCAGGGGAGAAGCTTGATTTCCCAGTATGTATGTAATTGCTGGTTACTGCAAATATTTCCTAACTTAAAGTGATAATTAAAAATAAATAAAATGAAATTTAAAATATTACATTGGGCTAAAATATAGATAGCTCCATGGTGGAGCAGTTGCATAGAATGCACAAGGACCTAGGTTCTACTACCAGCATCATAAAAAAGTGCTATATTCAGGGGCTAGAGGAATGGCACAGCAGTTAAAGTGCTTTTCTAGCAAGTGCAAGGACCTAGGTTCAGTTCCCCAGTACCACTTAATCTGCGTATGGTGAATCACACCTGTAATCTCAGGTCTTAGGAGGCTGAGGTATCATCGCCAAGACCACGGCCAGCCTGAGCAACATAGTCTCAAAAAAAATGCTGTATTTTAACACAAAATCAAATATTCAGTCCTCAGGTCCATAAACACACACACACACACACACACACACACTATATATATATATATATATATATATATATATATATATGTATGTATATATATATGTATGTATGTATAAATGATCATCTCAATTTTTCTAAAATAGCAGTTCATTTGTTCAGAGTCCAAAGAGATCTGTGAGCAATGTAGAATTATAATTCAGATAAAAAGAAAGAGAAAATGTTGTACTTCAAAGTGGTTAGAATAAACACGGTATGTGTAGCCACCAAAGTAGTAACAATCTAGAAGAGAAACTCTAATAAGAAGACAGAAGTAGACAGTGACATTCTGAGCCTTAGTGTCACTTGTCTGGGAGTGCTTAGGGCAAGGGAGAAGCTGGGTGAACCCCAGAGAAACAACACCACACCACACCGCAGTGCCCTGAGGGATGCCCCCCCTCTCTCTCTGTCTTCCCCCTCTCACTTTTTCTCTCTTCCTCTTTGTCTTTGTCACTCATTTTCATCTCTGCATTAATAAATTCCTCTTTTTAAAAATGGGGCTGGGGCATAGCTCAGCACTTAAAGCATTCCCCCTGGGTTCAATTCCCCAGCACCATGGGGATGGTGGTGCACACCTGTAATACCAGCACTAGGGAGTCTGAGGCAGGAGGATTGCTGTGCATTCTAGGGCAGCCTGAGCTATATAATCAGTTCAGGACCAGCCTCGACTACAGACTAAGACCCCGTCTCAATAAATAAATAAATAAATAAATAAATAAATAAATAAACAAACAAATAAATAAAATGTGTCTAAGAGTTAAATGCACCAGAAAAGAAAGAAAAATTTCGCTGGGAATAATGGAACATGCCTGTATTCCCAGCATTCAAGAGGTTAAGGCAGGAGGACTGCTGTGACTTCTAGGCCTGTCTGGGCTACGTAGTGAGTTCAGGACCAGTGTGGACTACAGAGTGAGTCCCTGTATTAAAAAAAAATTTATATATATATATATATATATATATATATATATATATATATATATTCACACATGCACTTTTTTTCAAGCACAACTGTCAAAAGCAGAGTGGAGACTAAAAATTGACGTGTGATGTGATGAATTTTATTAAAGAAACTACATTTAGACTGACATTAGTAAGGAGAGTCTGAGATTTTAAAAACCTCAAAATCTTTGGGAAAGCCACAAAGATAATTAAAGAATGAAAAATATCCTTGTGGCTGTTAGAACCTTATGGAATACTAACAAGTTTCTTAGTTCTTAGTTCTTTGTTGCTGATATCTTAGCACCACGTACCAGGTACATCATAGAGGGGGAAAAAAGGATTTATTTTGGCTCACAATTCTGGTCCGAGATCTAGGAACAGTGACTGCTGATAGCCTTCTCGCTGGCACAGGTACCAGGCAGCACCACAGTGTCATGGTGAGAGACAAGGGGTGTGTTTCGTGTGTCTTGATCCCTCTCTTTATAAAGCCACCAGTATTTAATCATGAATAGGCCTGGCAGCCTTTGCCTGATGTTGGTCTCCTCTCACAAGCCCCACCACAAACCTCCTACCTGGATTAAGTTGCCAACCTAGTAATAATACCTCACAGTGAGCATTAAACTACAGATATGAGTTTTGGAGGATATAAACCATTTTCAAATCATAGCAACATAAAACACAATTTTAAGGAACTGGACTATTTGCTTGTAAAAGACCAGAATGCAAAAGAATATGTAGAACACAGAGAGGAGCTGATGGCTGTTTTTCACGTTCATTGTTTTAAGTTAAAAGGACTACTGCAGGGTGCTTGACAGCACAGGCTCTGTTGAAGTCTACCCAAGTTCAAATCCGTGCTACACTGCTTAATAACTAGCTAGCCACATGATTTTTGACAAGTTACTGACTCTATATATATCTCAATTTTTTTCTAAAATGAAGAAATCATGAGATAACCCATGCAAACACTATTTACCAGAGTGGCCAGCATTATAAAGTCACGAGGAAACTGAAGTATCAGCATAACTGAGGTATTTATCAAGGATTCCTCATGCAAAACCCTATGGCTTACAAATCATGAGTAAGGGAGTTTGAGTTGAATTTAGTGCCACTATATAGAAAAAAATGAAAAGACAGTTTCACACTTTTTTCCCTTTCTTTTCCAATTGGTAGAAAAGTAACACAAAGAGGTCACAGGAAGAAACTTGATTTCTAGCCAATGTATTTAGACACAGTCCTGCTGGCCAATTCCTCAAGGGCATTGTACAATGAAAGCCACTAAGTGGAAGATGGCACACAGAAAAGAAAGAAAGAAAGAAAGAAAGAAAGAAAGAAAGAAAGAAAGAAAGAGAGAGAGAAAGAGAAAGAGAGAGAGAGAGAAAGAAAGAAAGAAAGAAAGAAATGAAGGAAATTGGCCAAATATCTCTCTGTGTGTGTGTGTGTGTGTGTGTGTGTGTGTGTGTGTGTGTGTGTGTGTGCGTACTTCCAGGCCCTGATATATATACAAATTTACTTTTAACCTCTGACTGTTACATACAGACACACGCAGACACACATAGGTAGGTAGGTAAGTAGATAAACAGAGTGGCTGGTGAGTATGGTACTACTCATGATGGGACACGTTCATAACCGTGGAACACAAGGAAAGTAGATAAAGCTGCATTCTTATTTTATTTCTAACACCTAAACTAGTTCCAATGAACTAGGCCGAGTGGTGCACACCTATAATCCCAGCAATTTTTGAGGCTGAGGCAAGATGATCGACAAGCTTGATCCATGCCTGGGCAATTTAGCAATATTCTGAGTAAAATCAAAAAATAATTAGTGCTGAGAAAGTGGCTTAGTATGAAAAGCCTGGGTTCAACCTCCAGTATCAAAAAATTGCAATCAATGATATCAACATGAAAAAGAGAAGCGGTGCCATTTCTATAGGAAAATCTAGCTACAAGAGCTTACACAATTCAAAAACTGGGTCTGATGTAACTCAGCAGTGGACGGGGTGCTTAGCATGTGTGAGGCCCTGGGTTCAATCCCTAGCATCAAAAAAAGGCAAAAATCCCCAAAGCCCTCAAAGAAAAATAAAAATGCATCAAAATGCATTTTAAAAATTAAACCTCTGCCAAGAAAAAATGATAAATAATGTCAAAACTAGGTCAAAAGCCGATTTTCTGCAAGGCACACTATTTTAGGAATCAGAAAGACATAATAATGAAAAACACCAAAACAGGCAATTAAAGCGAAAATTACTTTTTATTTTACTATATAAAACCTGATTATCACCACTTGTAACAAAATAACTACACATTATGATAACATAAATAACTTTGTCACCCAGGTTTACACATGAGTTGCATTTGTTCATAGAGTATAGGTGATGATAGCATGGATAAAGGCACTATTACACAATATCAGATGGATAAAATCAGTGCAAACTCTCTGGAAGATAGTTGTATTTATATGCACCAAAAAACTGCATATCTTACTGAGCACGGTGGTGCATACTTCTAATCCCAGCACTCTGGAAGTCTGAGGCAGGAGGATCACAAGCTCAAGTCCAACCTGAGCAACTTGGTTACTTAGGGAGATTAAGTTTCAACATTTAAAAAATAAAAAGGTAAAATAAAATAAAGAAAAGTACTCAGTGCAAAAGCAATGGGTTCAAATCACTAGTTCTGAAAAAAAATCATCCAGCAATTCACATGTATTCAGTAAGACTAGATCGCTATTACGTACAAGGATGAAGTACAGATGCATACCAGAAAATGCAGGCAGTGAGGGCCCAAGCCACAGCTGCCACATTTACTGTACCTTCTGTACCACAAGGCCAACTATAGAAACACACATGCACAATCACGGAGCGCAGGAATGAGTAGCACCCCTGGGTACATGCCCCTTGGCTGGCAATCCAGTACCCAAAGTCAGGCGGCTGGTTGGAGAAGTGTAATACATCCAATTTATAGAATCACAGCAGCTTAACAAGAAGCAAGAACTATGCATACATGCTGATAACCCCACGACAATATTAGGCAAGAGAACATGATTTAACACATGTGCCTGCTTGTGTGTGCACACACTACGGCTGGAAAGGCAAGCCAGAAGCACGTAACAGTCATGGCCTCTGAGTACATGGCTGGAAAACCAAGGTTTGGGGTGAGATTTTTTTTTCTTTTAGAAAATTACTTTTTTGAGACATGAACTCTCTATGTAGCCCAGGCTGGCTGCTAACTCCTGGCAGTCCTATTCCCTCGGCCTCCCGATGCTTACCTGCATGGCCAGCATGGCCAGCTATTAAGTGCTGCTGGGATTGAATGGGGAGTAGCCTACTGTCAAGGCAAGGGCTCTAACCACTGAGCTACACCCCCAGTCCATAGAAAGTCACTTTCGTTTTTCTTTTTCCTCCAATATTTAGTAGTTTATTATTTATTTACATGTGACATACATGGTCACATTGAGCTTGAGGACTTGTGCACATATATATCACAACTACTGTCCCTCCCTCTGCCTCCTGGGTTCTCTGTACTCCCCCAACCTTATCACACTTATTTAATCATATGAAATCCCTTTTTGAAAATTACTTTCTAAAGGAACTTCAATTCTCAGTGCCACAAAAATACTTGTATTTTCGCTATTTTGTATTATCGGATTGCTTTTTCAATAAAAATTAGTGTTAAAGAAAAGTTATAGTGCAACAGGTTGCAGTTCTGCACTATGATCCTCTCCCTGTCACCCACGGCTGCTTGGAAGTAAGGCGCTCAGGGTGAAGGCCCTGCTGGTCCAGCCGCTGGTTCCGGACACCATGCGGGGCACATAGCGTTCTAGCCCTCCAATTGGTTAATCTTCAATCCTCGCCACCAATCAATAAGGTCGAGCGTTCTCACCGTTATTTGCAAGATAAGGTCTCCGAACCCCGAGTGACAAACTCAAGGTCGCATCTCTGTGATTCTTGACTTTCCCTCAGCGCTCCCCTCAACCAGCGGAAACATCCTAGAAACACAAAAGGACAGCCCCATCCCTCCTCCGAGGCAGCGCACCTGGGCTGCCGGCCGCTCCTGCCATCTCAGTACCCTTCCCATTAACAACACTCTTCTGGTGGGGATGGCTTCAGACCGTCCACGTCACGGTCAATTTCATTTCCCCTTACGTGATCTGCTCAGATGTGGCAAGTCTCCGCTTCCTGCTTCTCAACTGTTGCTCTTTAATAACAGGCTGTCACCAGGGGACGAAGGTGTGTCCCCCAACACTTTCAGCTAGGGGACGTCTGTGTCTGCGATCAGACCTGCCCTCGCTAGCCTCCTAGGCTTTCCGTTCCCATCGAACCACAGCACCGAGAGGCCGGGAGGTCCGGGCAGCTGCAGCCACAGCGCCCACGGCCCCGGGCGTCCCGCCGGGCGGAGCGCAGCGCGCACCCCGCTTACCCGCCAGGCCAGGTCCACGTCGAAGTCCCGGGCGCGCAGGAAACGCAGGAGGAAGGCGTCGGGGAGCGGCCGCGGCGACGGCGGGGCCCGGCGCCTCAGCTCGGCCAGGCTGGGCTGCAGGAGCGGCGAGTGGTCGGGCAGCGCGCTCAGCTGCAGCCCCGCCGCCGGCCCCGGCCGCACCTCTGCCATGCCGGCGCGCCGCGGGCAGTGCCAGGGCTGCGGGAAAAGCGCGGGCCGCGAGCCACCCTCCGCCTGCGCCCCTCCCCCGTGGCCCGCGGCCCAGCGCACGCCTACCAGCCGGAGCGCGGGGACACCGGCCCTTGGAGGGGGCCTCTTAAAGGAGCCCGCGTGGTGTCGCCGAGGGTGCCAACAGGGTCCCTCGGTAGTTTTGAACGGACCCCCGGGCCCTCCCCGTCAAGGGAAGTCGGTGGCGCTCAAGGTCTACGGCGCGACGTTAAAACTTCCCTGGGGACGTTTGAAAATCATTTACTAGAAGACTTTCTCCTACCCTTTGTGGCACTTGAAAAGCAGGTGCATAAAACCACCACCGGAACAGACATGATACCGCTGCCAGGGCTTCCCCGCAGTCCAGGGAAACCCGCAGTCCTCGGCACCCGGCCCTGCCAAGGTCCTGTACAAATGAGCGCCTAGCAGGTGTGTACAAAGGAAAGAAAGAAGGAAAAGAGAAAGCAAACGCCGTTTTGAACGCAGTAACTTCAGCTGCTGTCATCTGCCACCACTGACCTTAATTGAGCACATCCAGCCCCGAACACTCTAAAGTCCCTTTACGGTGGAATCTACAGAACAATGGGAAAGTGCAAAGACCTGAAAAGCTGTTAGACGAGTTTCCTATTGTTTTGTTTTCTCGAACTGGAGATTGAACCCATTGAACTATATCCTGGGCCACTTTTACTTTTTTTTTTTTTTTTAACTTTGAGATAAATACTTACCAAGTTACCCAGCTCGGATTTAGGATCCTCCTGCTCCACCTGCCTGACGGGTTGGAATTACAGGCCTGAGCCACTATGCCTAATCTTAGTATTTTTTTTCTCCATTGGAACTATTCAACAACAGACGTGCCTCTCCACGGAAAGCTCAGGAAACTGATTTCTTTTAAAGACATAGTATGTTGCCTGGTATACACTGGGTATGCAAAGAAAATCTGACCCTTGCCGTTAGGAGGTCAGAGAGTTGCATGGGAGGATGGGAGCCTGTCATTTTATTCATTCAAAGTTATCGAGTAATTCCTGTGTCCAGAGCCCGGTCTAAGGATGAGGGGCAGTCCCTGAAATAGAAAACAAAAGTCTCCCCTTGAAGGTCTTCTCATTCTTGTGGGGAGAAAGACTTTAAACAACATAGATCAGTACATGTGGTACAAGAGATGATGACACATGATGTAGGGGACAAAACGAAGTGCAGGTGGCATTATGGGATGTTGGAACAGACAACTGAGTGATCCCCAAGGGTGGGTGGGATGGCAGGGCTGAAGGCTTTGACTTCTCTTTGGAGGAAAGAGATAGAAAACCACTAGACAAATCATCAGACCCCAGTGAGGAAGCCAGCACCAACGGAAGCCAGCGAGTGCACTGAGAGGCCGACCTTGAGCTTGCTGTGGAGTGAGATGGAAAATTATCGGAGTAGAAGTGGGGCAAGTTAGCATGAAGAGTGTGTGCGCAGGCTGGCCAACCTGGCTGGCTTGGGGACACTTAGGAGATGGGTAAAGCACACGCCTGGGGTGTCTGGGTGGGTGATAGAGGAGTGCTGTGGAGACTACCGATTCCTGGTCCTTCTCCCGTTCTCTGCTTCCGCGTACCATGAGGTAAAGAGCTTCCCTCCATGGCCAGAGCACAGGTAGAATGTAGAGAGTAGACTTGAAGGCATTGGTATGAACGGCATGAGGACTACAAAGAGAAAGCAAACCCATATTAAGTACAATAAAGTAAATTGCTGGAAACTGCCTAAAGCTCCATGTGATACTGATAAGTTGTGAGCCACCTGCATGTGGACCCCGTGTGATGAAATCGCTATCTGTAGCCTGCGGACAAAGCCCTTGTATGATCAATAACCAGAACCCCACTATTGATAACCAGAACCCCTGTCCACGTGCATGTGGACCCCGATAAAATCGCTATCCTTAGCTTGCAGGCATAAAAAATAGTATATAAACCATCCTGGTCCTCAGTTCAGGGTCGAGGTAGGAGTCACAGACTCTGAACACAGGATACGCGTCTTGCTCCTCGTCCCCAGCCTCCTCCCTTCCAGAGTGCGAGACTACACCTCCTCACATCCAGAGAATGAGACCCCCTGGGGAAGGAGTGACTGTCCAGCCAGGAGGGTCCTGATCCAGCCACAGACTGGCGAGCCCTGGACAAGCTCATACGCGGGTCGGCTGTGTCACTGGTAGTCAAGAACATGTCGCATGGTGAACATAAGGGACTCAGGACGGGAATAGTTTTAAGAGGCCAAACAACGCTTGCTTTCCTGCTTAATTAATTAATTGATCTATTTATTATGGTTCGATTTGTGAATTGGATTGATTGATTGTTGTGTGAATAAAGAACATTTCCAAGGTAAATTCATCTGCCTCTGTCCTGCATGTCTCCTCTTACGGAGTGCTTGCGACACTCCACCACCTTTCCTTCCACCACCACCACCAGCCACGGTGTTTCTATCTTGGGAATGACTCACCATAAACTGAAACCTTTGAACCCAAGAGTCAATGTAAATATGTTCTCCTTTAAGTTGTGTATTTCAAGTATTTGGTTCCAGTGACAGAAAGCTGACCCATATATTACATGAAAAAGTTTGGAGACCGCACTGGAAGAGCACAAAGGAAGATCTCCTGAATGCCGTGGAGCTCTGAGAGTGGGTCACAAAAAGGCCATTGACTTGGTCTTGGTGGATCAACTATGACCATTTGTCATTTGTCATTTGAAGAAGAGAAAAAAAAGGCTGAAAGAGAAGTACAAGCCCAGAAGGGTACACTGTGCAAAGCCTTCCTCACAGCTCTGAATGATTAAAGGGCAGGAAGAGAAGCATTCTTTTCTAGTAGTTTCAAATATGAAAAAGTAAATTAATAATACAGGATCCATATAGCATGTTTTCTTCTCCTTCAAAACCCTTTTTCCCCCAGAACTGTTCTCTGACTTGTTCTCAGTAATAGCATCAGCATCACTGGAAGGTGAATAAAAAATTCACTGAGAGGTCAAAGACTTTATCTAACTATATCAAACTTTTAAAAAGCGCACTATATGTGGATGTGGAATTCAAACTTGTTATTTATGTATCTGTGAAAGTCTTGTAAGTGCAAAATAATATTGACTGACTGGTTGGCATTAAACTTGCTGAAAACAGACCAATTTGTAGCCTAAATGGTCATGACAGGTGGCTCTAAATACCCATGAAGAAGTAACAATGGAAGAAGTAGAGATCTGTAACTAGAATGGAGAAAATAATTTCAATCTTGGCAGTCAGTCCAGTTGCAGAAAAGAGTGTGATAAGGAAAAGGGGGAAAATGGAGAACTAGTAAAGGTATACAAAGTGAGACTCCTACACTAACATTTGATTGTTTTTGGAAAAGAATCCAGACATGTTGTACTTTTCAACAGTGTGTCTTAGGTCTATATAAAAACTCAAATTGCTGGCACAAACTTTCCAGAGCTATTGCTCCATTTTTTTTTTTCAAATTCACTCTACTCGTATTATATGCTGCCGAACTCTCACGCTTGCTGAAAATGCATCCAGACCTCTGGCACAGAGATTCCTGAGGCATTTCTGGAACTAATGGTGTCTTAGCTGGGGTTCTCTACAGGAACAGAACCAACAGAATATACATACAATTATGCGGGGATTTATTACATTGGTTTGCACAATGACTGTCTGGATAGTCTTGAAAGCCAGGGAATACAGAAGCTCTTCACTCCAAAAACTAAGAAGAATCTCAGAATAAGAGGGACGAGTAATACAGTCCCAGTCTCCGATTGACAGCCCAAAAGCTCCCTGGGGAGTTGCTGTCTGTGTCCAAAGGCTAGAGAATCTGGAGTGATGTCTGTGGACAGTGACAGCAGTAGGGCCACGATCACTTCAGAGCAGAGCTCATACCAGCGAGAGAGCTTGCTCCTCTTCCTCCACAATTTGTTCAGTCTGGGTTCCCAGCCTAATGCATAGCCGCCACCACTCCCCCGCCCCGCCCCTCCCCTTGGTTTGCTTGTGCACATCCCATTACCTGTGAAAACATCCTGACAGTCACACCCCACATTGTGCTTTACCAGTTTCTCTAAGCATGTCTCAATTCAGTCAAGCTGACAAACAAGATAGACCATCACAGCTATGAGGAAATGAAAACAAAAGCAAAAGAAACGTTACCACCTGTTTGCACAACTGGTTTACAATTTACTTTTGAAATTATTTACTAATTATCCATCAATATACAATAACTTGCAAGTATATCAATTGGTTTGTTTTACTTTTCACTCCCCAAAAAAGACATAAATATTATCTATTGCTGTTAATGATTTAAAAAGGTATATGTGACTCTTACACAGATATAAAAATGAACCTGTATTAAAGATTGTATTCAGTTCATAAGGAATAAAGTAGGTCTATGTCATATCAACTTCAAAGAAATCAAAAAGTACACATTCATATAAAGGATGGTAAAAATGAATGTACAAGTAGAGGCAAAGCTAACCTCTTTCACAGTGAAAGAGTTGAAATACCAGGCAGGACAGAATTTGCACATTTTTAGGTAAGATTTATTTGCCCTTGGTATTAGTTACTTACGATGCACAGAGTTCTGAAATACCTTCAACAGAATAAGAATCCTATAATCTAAGCGTCTTTTGTGACTGGTGGCTATATTCTACCTGCCACCTCTCATTCTGTTCTCCTTATGTTCTTGAGTGAAGGAAAACTGTCTTGGACTACATATAAAATTTATAACTTAGGTAATGTATTATATATAATTAACAAAAGTTATTTTAAAATATTTTATGATAACATTTTAAAACACTCAAGGACAAAAAAAATGGCAGGCCACAGATTGGACACACCTATGTTGAGTAAATTATCACTGACTTAGGAGTTTTACCCCATACCACCTGGAAAAGCTTACTTAAAAGATTGTAAAACAGAAATGTTAAATATATTTAGAAAGAAGAGTAATGAATATCAATAGACAGCCCATACTAGTTATCAGTATTTTTTTGCCAATTGTGGTTTATGTGTTGCTGGAGCTTTGTTTGCAGTGCCGAGAAAACAACCCAAAGCCAAAACTCATCATATGCATATTTTTATCTCTTACTTTTTTCATTTAATAATGTCTAAAAGTCTGGGCCAGTTAGAGTCCCAAGGAGAAACAGATGACACACCCAAAAGGAGAGGCTGGCCAGAGGTTACAGAAGGGAACTACTTAATAGATGTAGGCTTAGAAAACATCAAGAGAAAATGAGGCATACCAGAGGAAGCTACATGAGAGCTCCTGTTGTCTCTCATCAGAAGGAACAAGGGAAAAAGCAATGTGGCACCCAATGAGACCTGAAACTTGGGACTGAAAGTGTCTCCAGCAATGGCTTTTATTCTACATTCCACCCTATTTCTATAGCTTTAAGTATCAGCACTTCTCATGAAAGAATGTGAAGCCCTAATTTTCAAATGAGGGCTTGGGCTTACCCACAAAAAGGAATAGCAGCAGTGGTATGCCGGCTCTGAGCAAAGGTCTCAAAATGTCTTTTAGCTCTGTATTTGCTCTTCTGCATTTATGCCATCTCCATAAAAATGTGCCCTGCTGGCCCAACTGGATGATGAGTAATATCTATGGCCCTGCTAAATTCCCCATCAGCTCAGATATTTAAGGTTAGCCAGAACTTAGCTGATTCTCAAACACATGAATCCCCTCAAAACCAGTAGAGCCATGGGACCAATCCCAACTAACCACAGAGACGGAGCAGTAAATGCTGTGGTTTGTTTTGCAACATCAGTTTGGCAATAGGCAACAGATTCACTGTTCCTGTGGCCTAGATTGATAGTGACAGCCCCTTCATTCACCACCAATCCCACGGTTCCTCCAATAGAATAAAATCCTTTACCTGGAGGGGTAAACCCTTGTCTACAAGCTCCAAGTCCTTAAATGCCCTAACTGGGGGACCGACGGGATTGAATTGATTATTACCAGACATCAAAGGGCTCCTGAATAAATTTTCCAGATTGTAAACATTGTCTCTCTTGTTGCTGTTGTGTAACATAAACCCAACTTTCCCTTAGTACTTTAGAACCTGTGGGCCAGTACCATGACACTTATTTTCCAATAGTTGATTCAGGGTCAAGAGAAGCCTCAATGGCTATTGGGATCGTTTCAGTTTCTACTTTACTGGAATAACTGCTTCCTGATGAAATCTTTCTTTTGGGCATAAGGACCTCTAACTATTCTAAACCAAAGACTTTGGGTATATCAAGCAAAATATTTTTTAGTAGGTCATCAGACGTAATAATAAGGTGGATTCTGATCGTCGCGACCCTTGCTTCTTCTACCCTTGCAGTATGACAAGGGTTTGATGCATTACACATTGCTAAGGTATAGCTCTTCCCTCTGGAAAGGTCACAAGTTTTGTCAAGTGCCATCTCCCAGGTGACACTGCATGTTGGCGCTCTGTCAATCTTTAGTCAATTGTTTGTCAGCCAACTGCTGCTAGCTTGCAGGAGAGGGTGTGAGATAGTTTCGAAGACCAGAGAACTGTTGGTGTGAGCTCTTTGCTGTGTTTCTTGTGTTATAAAACAAACTCTGTGCTCAGAGGCAATGACATGTGGGACACCACAGTGATAATAACATATCTATAAATCAACACACAATGGTATCTTTTTAAATCCACTTTGGTTTGAAAATCAGGCCTATACTTAAAATATATAACTTTTTTTTCTGTACTAGGGATTAAGCCCAGGACCTTCACACTGGGCTACATATCCAGCCACTTTTTTTTTTTTTTTTTTTTGAGACAAGTTCTCACTAAATTTCTTAATTGCCCAAACTGGGTTCAAACTAGCAATTCTCTGGCCTCATCCTCTCTGAGTGCTGGGATGACAGGCATGAGCATGAGCCACCATGTCCAACTGAAAGATACACCTTTTCTATAAGGATTTATTAGTGCCACTCTTTAATGGAAGAAACTCAATCTAATCAGTGAACCAGTGGCTAAATTATCTTACCAGGGAAGGATACCATATTGGTTGGAGCTGAAAATTGGCATATAGTTGCAGAAAATCGGGGAGAAGCTTGATGAGACTTGGTAAAGGGAAGTCCATGCTTTTGCAGACTACATTTTTGTCATGTCCACTGGACAGACGACAGAATGCCAGGGGCAAGAAGGTAGGAATCTTCTGCAGGGTGGACCGTCGTAACCCTATTTTATCCTCTTGGTTGACAGTCTTCTTTGCAATGGAGGCCTCAGTGATTCTTTACCTCCCCTTTCACCATAAATTCTTGTCGCCAAGGAACATTTATATTCTCAGTCTGTGCCCATCTTAAAAAGGGCATGCACACATGTTTAACCCATTTTCCTGATTGCCAGTACTCTAGTACTGATCATTCCGTGTTCGTAAGTCAAAATATGTGTTTCAGGTTTTCTCTCCTCCAACATAAAATAAACAACGAAATGTGCTTCCCAAAATTCAACCCACTGGGAAGATGTCCTTTTGCCACTGTCAGAGGTAGCTTGCAGCAGCTGTTCAAGTCTACTTGATGCTATCATACTGTAGGGCTGCTCAGAAACTGGACCACGCTCCATCCTTCTCTCTTTAAGAGTCATAAGGAACCTCCGTAAAGCTATAGCTGAGTTTGTGAAGGAGTAGCAAAGCAAGCAGGGCAGATTCTATGGAGATACGGGCAACCGGAGTATGAAATGTACCTGCGCGTTCTGACCTACTAGAGCCTGGCTTTGTAAACACTTTCCTTGTACCAACAATATGCAGTTGCACATATTCAATTTTATGATTCAGTAGATTAGAAACCACACAGGTTATCGTGAGCAATTCAGGTCACGTAGTTACTTGGCATCCCACGGTCTGGTACTCAGTTTCTACCAAGGCCTAAAGGCAAGGAAGGAGTTGACCTTGTTTTAAATGAAGCAGTCTTGGTAGCAGAACAGGGTATGTATGACCTCATTGTAAAACCTTAGGGATCTACACTGTGGTTCTTCTAATGCCATAGATAATTTGGGCACCACAGAATAGGTCATTGAGGCAAATAACATGGCTCTCAGGCCTGCAGTCTGGACCTATGGCTAAGCCCTTTATTACCTCATGCCTCATTGAACACAGACTGAAAACAGGGTGACAATGGTTAGAATAGCATGACCAAGTGTGGGGCATGTGCCAAAAAGTGTTTCAAATTTTGCACTTTAAAATAATTGCTCTGTCACTATATTTGTTACTATAACAAAATACTGGGGTGAGTAACCTATGAGAGAAAAAGGCTTATTTAGATCACATTTTTTGGAAGAATAATGTCCAAGATCAGGCAGTAGCACTTGTTTGGCCTCTGGTGAGAGCAGTACACCATGCCAGCAGCCTGTGAAGGAGCAAGTTGTCATACCTAGACTAAGAGCAGAGAAAAGGGGGATGAGTACAGTCAAGGTAGCCCTGTTTATGATAATCCTATTGTGAGTACTAAAAGGGCCACACTAGAGTGACTTCACAGCCTCAGTGGCCTAAGTAGTATCTCCTAGTTGGCCCTATTTCCCAAAGGTTCTGCAATAAACAACAGTGCCACCTGCGAATCAAGACTTTAATCATAATGGACCCTTTGGGGACTCTCAGACCACACTCAAGAGCAAGCATTGAAGTGAGAGAGGGCGGGGGTATCTTGGGGATGAGACGAAAGTCAAGACATAATATTATTTATGTTTCATACACATAAACATAAAAATATCGCTTGAAGATAATTTATGAGATACTTTTAATGCACCTGCATTTTGACTGTGGCCTATCATATGAATATTATGGTCAGGCATAGAATATTCTACTTGTGGAATCCTGTCAAAAACTTTTGAATTTTTTCAACAATTCAGATTTGGAAATTTTGAATTATAGATGGTTATCTGTAAAGCATTGTCTACAAACTCCACGGAATCCATCAAATGTTGTGCCTCTTTCCTTGCGATGGGAAATAGCAGGTATGGCCAAGTGTCTGTCTGTGATGGAAATATGTCAACGTGTGCCAGACCAAAAATGCCACTGCATTAAAGTGAGGTCCCTTTGACACACAGCATCTCACTGAAGCGCCTTATTTGGTGCTTCCTGGTACAAATTAACATGATTGCGTAATTGACCAGTGTGCTCAGCATTTTTAGTCTTCATTCAAGAAGCACATTCCCCTTTTCTCTGTGTGCAACGAGTCTGACCTTTGCTGCCTTCTTCACATGTTCTTTTGCTCTCTGGCTTCCAGCTGTGCTTGGCCAGTGGAAGGCACAGGTCACAGATGGGGGTTATTTGAGGCCAGATCTTGTTCCCCTGGTCTTTCTCCCATGGAGTCATAGAATGTTGACAGTATGTCCTGTTGAAGGTCCCAATGCCTTTCAGGTGACACTTTTTCATAGCTGTAGCTGATCTCTGTAGTTGTTCATGACCAGCTACCTTTTGTCCTTTTAGGTCTGTGTAAGTTTGCTGGGGTTCCTTAAACAAATTTCTATAATCTTATGGCTTAGACAGCAGAAAATCATTCTGGAGGTAGAAATCTGAAATTAAGGTGTTGTAGAATTTATTCCTTTTTTTCAGAAAATCTGAAGGAAAATCTGTTACATGCCTTTTCCTAACTTCTCCTTCTTGTCAGCACTACCTGCTGTTGGTTACAGCACACCGACATCTACTTTTGTTGTGGCATGCTGTCCCCAGTGTGTATCTTTCCAAGTGCATTTATCTTCCCCTCTTCTAAGGACTCCAGTTATACTGAGTTAGATCCCTAGTTAGCCTAGTTAAGTATGACCTCTTCTTAACTTGGTTACATCTAAAAGGACTTTATTTCCAAATAAATTTACATTCGGAGGGTTCTGCGAAGGAACTCAGAACTATTTCATCTAGGACAAAATCTATGAGTATTAATATCTTGATATTTCACCTATTTTTACTATGATAAACAGTCTTTTGTGAAACTATCTTAATTATCCAATTTGATTATTTCATCTGTGTCTTGTCAGAACTCTTGTCTGGTCAAGTCCAGTGTCCTGTTGGGCTATAATGAAGATTAACTTCCCTCTGGAGTTTATTATGTATGAAAGCAAGAGAGTCTTCACAATCCTGAGATAAGATTACAAACCCTGGCACACCAGTCAAATTGTTTATTATTATCTGACTGTAGAAAGTGGAAAACTATCACAATGGTATTTGCTTCAGTCAGGAAACTACATCTAGAAACTTAGCTGTAAGGGACATAACTGCCTGAACAAATCTGCTATAATTTGGAGTCATTTCCTGGGACATTGAGCTTTTATTAACCAAACAGGCAAGTTAAGCAATACCAATCAAAGCAGCCTAGAGATATGGGTTTTCTGTCTTCACTGCATGGGAGATGGCAACAGGGGACAAAGGACATGATCAAGAGCTTCTATTTGGCTCTTTCTACTAAAATATCACTCTTTGGTCAGAGAACAAGCATGGGGACTTTGCAGGATATTAATTCTTTTTCCATTATACACTCAATGAGTGAGAAAATGGTCACAGGGTCAGTTTTTTATCCCATCTGATCCATTGTAAAATGAACCCAGATCAAGACTTAATCTCCACATGCCCCATGCTAACTGAGACTATGATAACACTTGGGAGCTCTGAGAATTATCTTCACAAAATCTAGTGGTCCTCAAAATACCTAAATATTTCATTTTACTTGTTGTTTTCCTGAAATGGCTGTAAAGCTCCTCTGGGTTTGATGTGGAGGTACACAGCCTACACTTGTAGGAAATGCCTATCAAAGGACCTGGCTTGCTCCTCTATCCAGGAACAACAGCATATCTGTGACCTAAGCATTTACTTGTGTGAACTGTATATGTTTTTGTTCATTTTTGAGCATTGCATATCACTTTTAGTTATATGGTGAGAATCGGATAGACTACTAAAAATAAAGAAATAAAATTTCTGGGCTGGATCATAGCTCAATGGCTAGAGGGCTTCCCAGCAAGCACACACCCTGGCTTTAATCTCTCAGCAGCACATCAAAATAAACCAAATGTGGCGGTGCACATCTGCAGTCTGAACACTCAGAGATGGAGGCCTGGGCTACATAATGAGTTCAGGCCCAGCCTGGAGTACAGAGTGAGACCCTGTCTCAAAAATGAATAAATAAAATGCAATAAAATAATAAAATTTCCCTCAGGTTATGATTCGAATGTTGGTATCCTCAAAGTTCATATATTGAAACTTAACCCTTAATGCAATAGGGCTAAGGGTGGAGCCTCTAGGAAGTAATTAAATCATGAGGAATCTACCCTCAGAAGATGGGATTCGTGTCCTGTTAAGAGGTCTAATGGAGCATATTTGGACCTTTCACTACATGAGAACATTGCAAAGAGCCACCATTTTAGAAACAGCAAATAAGCCATCATCAACAGACACTGAGTTTGTGGAAGTGCTGGGCTTTGAATTTTCCAACCTTCAGAACTATGAGCAATGAATTTCTGGGGTGTTTTTTTTTTTATAAATTACCTGGTCTGAGGTATTTTATCACAGCACCAGGGACAAGGTAACAGGCATTATTAAGAGTATTGTTTCATTATCTATAAATTGTTGGTGAAGCACTCATCTGAAAATGTCATGTGTTAAAATCCACATAAGAGTATTTACATAATACAAAATCAATACACTAAAAGACATTTTGCATCTATTCACAAATAAGAGCCCACTAAGAAAGAAACTAAAAAAAACAATTCCTCTCACAAAAGCTGCAATACATTTAAATACCTATAATGAACGGACTGGGTGGGACCTTCTAAAACTGTGAGCCAAAAGAAACTTTTCCCCTCCAAATATGTACATGCTCTATCACAGCAATGAAAAAGTAACTAAGACACTAACGTTCTCCACAGAACTAGAAAATGCAACCCCAAATTTCATTAGGAATCAGAAAATTCCCAAGACAGCCAAAATAACTCTGAGCAAAACCAGCAATGCTAGCGACATCACAATACTAGACTTTCTTTATACCATAAAGCCAAATTAATAGAAACAGCATGGTACCAGAAAAGAAAAGAAGCCACAGTGGGAGGAAACTTGGAGAGGAAAGGTTTACTAAGCTCACATTTTCAGAAGGTTATAGTCCATTCAAAGGCGGGTAGCTGGAAATGGTGGGGCTACACAGTGGGGCCAGAGCTAGAACCAGATTTCCTCATGGCATGGGAGAACTGAGCCAAGCAGAGAGGAAGGACAGAGCCACTGTTCCAGCTCAAGCTCCAAGGACCTTCCCTTTCCTTCCAGGCCCCATCTCTCAACACTATACAGAATCCATAGGTACCTGAGGCTTTTGAAGGACGCTCCAGACCCAAACCACATTGTACCCCTGTCCTGGAAAAGACACATATCCACCTCCTTATGCAAAATGCATTTAGTCCTACTCTCAGAGTCACCAGAGTCTTAATGGTTCCAACACTGCTAAAAAAAAAAGTTGAATTTCGAAGTCTCCTCTGAGACACAAAGCAAATCATTTGGCTGTGAAGTCCTGTGAAAATCAAAAAAGTAAGCACTTCCAACACACAATTGCACTGAATAAATACTCCCATTCTAAATGGGAGGATCTAAAGATAAAAATGTATTTGGCTCAAAACAAGATTGAATCCAGCAGGGCAAGTGTTACACATTATAGTTCCATGCCCAGCATCAGGGTAAATCGTGCGGGACAGACTGTGGCAAGATGTGAACTCCGAAGGGCTTGTGTGGCGCTGCCCCTTCAGCATTACTGCTGGCTGTGGTCTCCAAATTCTCTTCTTTGGGCTGCATCTGCTCACAGCCTGCAGCTTTTCCCGGCAGGTGATCCATGCTTCTAGCATTTTAAACTTCCAAAGTTTCCACTGCAACGTAGGCCTCTGCTTCACAACTTCATGCATTGCTCTCCAAGGGAAACACTGCCTGGCCTCCAAAGCCTTCCTCTGAAATCTGAGTGGAAGTCTACACGAACCCACACCTCTTGCATTCTGTAAGCCTGTGAAGCCAGGACCACGTGGATGTTGCCAAAGTCTGCCACTGGCTTGAGCAGTAGTCTAGCCCCCAAAGACAAATACCATGGAGGTCTTTGAGTTCTTAAATGGTCAAACTCTAATAAAAATTTTCTCTCCTTGGCCTAATAGCTTGCCTTTGGGTATTCTTCTCAGAGAAAATTCTTCTGTCCTTCTACCCTTGAGCTAGTAAAGGGTGAGATCTTGTTGACTTTTGAGATACTCCTGACGCAACTTTCCTGCTGTTGAGTACTTGGTTTCTTTTTTAATGCTAAACTTTTTAACTTTGTTATGCTCTTCTCCCTCGCTTCTGCAAGCCCTTTCAGTCTGGAAAAACTATAAACTATTATATCATTTTTCTTTGCCATTTTTCCTGCTTTTTGCCAGAAAAAAAATTGCAAACAGTAGCCATGTAACAGAGTGAACATCAGGCTGCCTTAAGATTTCCTTCACCGGATTCAATAGTCCATTGTCCTTAATCTCAGTTTCAGGAAAAGTCTCTGGACAAGGGCAAAATGTTGACACAGTTCTTGCCATAATGTAGCATGCATGGTTTTCAGACCCCTTGCCAATACATTTCTCCTACCCATCTGAAATATCTGGCCTTTCCAATCCAAACTTCTATCAGTATTCTGATCTTTTGAATGCCAACCAGAATCTCCCTGTATGCTCAGTTCAGAGAACTCCAAGTCTTGAGCCAGCACTCTCAAAACTTTCCAAACTCCTCCCCCAACCAGTTACAAAAGCTTCCAAATCATGTGGTCAGGAAAAGTCACAGCAAACAACCCCATTTCTCTTGTACCAATTTCTACCTTAGTTACATTTTTGCTGCTGGGACAAAATACCCAACATCCAACTTTAAGGAGGGAAGATTTATGTTAGCTCACAGTTTCAGGAGGTCACAGTCCATTCACAGGTGGGCAGCTGAAAAATGATGGAACCACGTGGTGGAGCCAGAGCTGGAGCCAGTGCTCCTCACAGCATGGCAGAATGGAGCCCAATCAAAAAGGAAGGGCAGAGCTACCCTTCCAGGTCAAGCTCCAACCATCCACCCCTTCCAGCCAGGCCCCATCTTCCAACAGTATCCATAGGTACATGAGATTTTGATGGGGACGCTGCAGAGTCAAACCACAACAAAAGCCAAATAGTATATAAAAATTTTTCAATATCTCTATCCATTAGAGAAATGCAAAATAAAATTACTTGGAGGGCTGAGAAATGGCTTGGTCATAGAGCAAGTTCCTAGCATGTATAAGGTTCTGGGTTCAATCCCCAACACACAGATTGAGCAAAAAAATTAAAAAATACCCTTAATGCAACAGTTACAATACATTGAAATTCCTTCTCAAAATAGGTATCATCAAGAATACAAAAAGTCAGTAAATGTTGGTAAAGATAAGGAGGAAAAGGAACCTGCCATCTTTTTACATTACTGATGGAAAGGTGAACTATTACAACCACTACGACAATCAGTGCATGTTGCTTAAAAGACTATACGTAGAAATTCCATTTGGCTCAGCTGCGCCACTCTTGGGCATATTTCCTAAAGAATCAAGAACTGCACACCATGGTGGTAATGGCATGCCCACATCTGTAGCAGAACAACTCACAGTGCTTAAGCCGTGGAAGCAGCCCAGATGCTTATCAATGGATGGATGGATGAGGAAATTTTGGTGTAGAGACTTGACAGAATGGTACTCAGTCATGAAAAAGAATGGACTCGTGTTACTTGAAAGACAATGAATAGAACTAATAACCGTCATTTTAAGTGAAAGTTAAATTTTGCATGTTTTCTTGTATATGATAAAGCCAAAATAAATTAATTAATAAATAAATCATCAAAATAAAGGAGAGAAGGCAGAAAGTTAGAGGGGAGACCCTGGGAGATGGTGGCAAACAAGAAGGGAGATGAAAGCCAGAGGCTTGAAATTGGTCAAGGTGTCAAATGCACTGACTCCTCAGAATAAACCCATTGATCATTCAATATTTACAAGCACTAATAAAATATTTGTGGATGCTTATTTATTTGAATCCAGCAGTATTCTAAGCTCTAAAAATATTAATTCATTTTCACTACAGTCCTACAAAGTAAATTCTATTATTTATACATTATATTCAAGAAATCCAAAGAAGAACGAAGTTAAGTAGCTTGCCCCAGCCAACACAGCTAGTAACCAATTCAATTAAGATTGAACTCCAGGGTTCATACCCTTAACCACCATGAAATGTTCCTTCAAGTGTCCAAATGCTTTTCACATGAATTTATATTGTGGAAACCAGATTCTCTTACTAAAACATAAAATTCACCAATAGCTATCATTGTAAATAAAAATAAAACCATTGCATAAATATTACTAATATCTCTTTTTTTACCAGGTACTATGCTAGATATTTTATGTACACTATCTCTAATTTCACAATAATATAGCTAAGTAGGCAATAACATATATCATCCTTCTTTAGAAAAGAAAAAATTGGGTCTCATGAAACAATGTTGGGCTAAGGATGTAGCTCAGTGGTAGAGCAATTGATGAGGATGCGTGAGGCCTGGAGTTCTATCCCTAACATGGAAAACAATCGCTCCAAGAAATATGTAAACACATTTATATTATAGACACACACACGCGTGCGCGTGCACACACACACACACACACACACACACACACACACACGAGAAAGAAGCCTAGTGCCACTAAGTCTTCAGTGCTGAGAAAGATAATTAAGCCTAGTTCCTGCTGTTAGGTATCTGCATGCCTGAGACTCTTGACACCTGCCATGTTGAACCATTGTAATAGTTTCGAACATTCCCTCTGATACATAGTGCTTAATCCTGATTACATTAAATCCTAGCAGTCAAGATGAATCCTAGAGTATCTCGGCTTACTCAAATCACATCCTTGACTCAGGCAACTCTCAGAAGTGGATCCCACATGGATTCTCATGATAGACGTGAGCAGGAGACACCATCCTTCCTGTGGTGAAGAAATAAGATCCTGGACTTGAACTCAGAAGACGGGAGCTGCGACATGATTCTGTTTCTCGCAGATGCCTGACTCTGAGGAAGCTCTGGCTGCTCAGGCCGAGAATCCTCTCCTCCGTGTGGGGTTCTTCTTATTTCCTCACGGAGATGTTTTGAGGTGAAAACCTAGCAACATAGTATGTAAAGAACTAAGCATCCTTCTATTTGTTCAAGAGCTATTCATATTTTGGATAGACTCATAGTATACATTTTGCTTCACCACACAAAAATATACACATACAAAGTTTTTGGTTTTATTTGGGGTGTGATTTCTTTAGAAACAGCCTCTTGTTTTGCTGGTCTCAAACTCACAACCTTCCAATCTTAGCTTCCTGAATGCTGGTACAAGAGTTCTGAGCCTCCAGGACCAGCCACATTGTTTTTTTACTCTGATGTTGAGCTCTAATTCGGCTGACTAGTAACTTAAATTTTCCACTTTGTGTCTGCTACATTGCTACCCATGTCCTCTGATGAGTTTATCTCAGTGTCTCGATGCTTATTTGTTTATTTGATTACTGTCGTATGTGCACTGAATAACATCACCCACCTAACCATCCTAATTCTGTAGCCCTTGTTTCCTGGTTTGAGGCAGACATTTTCCACCTTTTATGACCTGTTTTAATGGATGTCCTACAATGGATATCAGTCAGGCCACAGTTGGGACATAGCAATGTTGCTTGCACACATCCCCAGGGCCATGAAGACTAGCAAATGGTATGTGAGTGATGTGGAAGCAAAAGCAGACATAAGACACCCTTTATCTGTTTATTTTTGGTGGTAAGATATGCCTAACATAATTTTTATTATTCAGAAGTTTACAATTAAGTGGCACACAATTAAACACATTCATCTCAAGATATTTACCATTATCTATATCTAAAATTTTTCATCATCTTTAACAAAATTTCTGAACTCATCAACCAATAACTCCCTTCCCCTTCCTCTCCATCCCTGATAACTCCTACTCTATTTCCATCTTTACAAATTTACATATTCTAGGTAGAATGCAAGTGGGATAGTTTAATATCCTTCTGTGTCTGACTTATTTCACTTAACACAGTTCAAGAGGTCCATAAGTACTATAATAGATATAAAATTATGTTCATAATGTAGTTCTGCCTCAGTAATATTCCAAGGTAGGGTGTGTATGTGTGTATATACATATAACACATTTTTATCTATTCATCTGCCCCTGGATATTTAGATTGCTTCTGTGTTTTGGCTAATATGAAAAAAACTACCATGATCATGCATGGATGTACAGTACTCATGCTTCCCTGTTTGAGTCCCTGCTTCACTCCCAACGTATACCTAAGAGTAGACATTCTGAATCATTTAGTAGTTCTGTTTAATCTCTTGAGTAACTGGCAAACTGCTCTATAGAACTTCAGCTGATCATCTTTCAACCCTTGCAAAACAGAAAGTTCTGGGTATAAACCAAGTGGTCATGGAGGAAAGGTAGAAAACTTGCTGAGTCACACATATTTATTAACATTCCCAATGTCAAAATAGGGTAGTTCTACTTAGATGCGAAGCTGACTTAGAGTCTAGAGTCAGTGGGTTACTTGTTTTCATGGATGCTTAACAAATCCTGTATCTTGATACTCCACAGGATGATAATTACTTGGGAATACATAAACATGAATGGCTGGTTTAAAGGGGCATGCTGTGTGGAAAAGTTATAGGAATATATTAATTAAAAAATAAAAAATGTAGTGCTGGGCCTTAAACTTAGAGTCTTGCAATTGCTAGGCAAGTGCTATGCCACTGAGCTAACCTCTAGCCTTCCAAATACTTTGTTAATTGATTGTGAAAATATTATGCATTATAATAAAATACATATTATGAAAATAAAAACTATGACAAATTATCATATTATGCTAAGATACAACTGATACGTTACCTCCTGATTTCAGCAATATAAAAAAGTGAAATGAGTCAGGCCTGCTGGCAGAGGCCTGTAATCCCAGCACTAAGAGGTTGAGCCAAGAGGATCATCAAAAGTTTGAGCCCATCTTGAGCAAGTGACTTGGTGAAGCACTATCTCAAAATCAAAAATAAAAATCGCTGGGGGATGTAGCTCAGTGAAAAGACCATTAGCTTAATCCCAAGTGCCACAAAAATTTGAAATTTAATTAAATTATAAAAATGTGAAACAAATTTGTCTTCAACTTCTAAAATACATTATTTCCCCTCTTATGCATTTCTTATAGAGTTGTATATAATAAAACTTTTATCTAATTAAGTTTATTTATTTATTTTTTGAGACAAGGTTCCTATAGTCCAGGCTGGGCTTGAGCTCACTACATAGCCCAGGGAGGCCTCAAACACATTCTCATATCTCAGCCTCTCAAGTGCTGGGATTATGGTGTGTGCCACCATGCCCAGCTTATGTGGTACTGGGGAACTGAACCCAGAGTTCAGTAAGCACTTTAACCACTGAGCTACAACCCTAGATCTCTAATTAAGTTTAAAAGAGGACTTTGTATGAATATAAAATAAAGTATCTAGGCAACAAAATGTATTGTATCATAATATTAAGGATTTTTAAAAGATACATAAAATAATCGTGCACTTTACAAATAATGGAATTTTGGGTTTGATAAAATGAGCTTTACCTGTACTTTTGACTTTGTTCTTTTCCTAGTTTAACCTCAATAGTAAATTTTGGTCTTAATAATAATGTTAGATCCATTCTCCATACCCTGTATTGATCCTCTAAAAAAATAATACAGTCTATGTCCCTGACTACAAATTCCATATCTCTACAATTGAGATAATATCTGACCTCTATTCTTGTTTGTTTTGAGACAGGGTCTTGTTCTGTAGTCCAGGCTGGTCCAGAACTCACTATGTAGCTGAGGCTGGTCTCAACTCTTGACAATCCTCCTGCCTCAGCCTGGTCTCCATTTTGATGAGTCATATTGACCAAGGACCTAACACAGAGCTCTCTGAACTGTTCAAAAAACACATTCCAATACATCTCATCTTCAGAAAGTGAACTTTATCTTTTCTCATTTCTACATAACAGAGTTGCAGGCTCTTGTATCCTCAGTGAGTATTTTTTTAATTCTGTCATGTTAAAATTCACCTAAATTAAAGAAGGGTTAAACAATAACTTATTATGTCCATAACTGTTAATGTAATATCTGCTAGCCTGAATGTTGCTGATATAAGCACATAGGCCTGTATTGTATGATTTCAGATACATAATCAGAATGTTTTGGCTACTGAGATTGAAGTTTCCCTAAGCCTCATTTTATCAAAGAGATCAGCAAGGAAACCTTGGCACCCGACAATAAGTTGAAGGAATAATCAGATCTCTTGGGATTCTGATTTATAACATTTGCCTACAAGGCTTTTTTTTAGTATGTCACCAATTTTAGGTGCATATTTTAATTATGATAAAATGGCTTCAATGTGCATAGAGTGACTAACACTGGGATTCTGACCTCAGCCAAATTATCCTTCATAAGCCATGTTTTTAACACTCTAACCCTGATGAAATATATGAGACAAGCATCATGCAACTCAGAGCCCGATGGATGTTAAGCAGTGCTACACACATACACATCGACTTCAGTGTGTACCAGGATCACATAAGGCACTTTTATATAGTGTCTATTGGAGCTTGGCATGCTAGTTAGATAGAAATCTTTCAGTGATCACCATTATTGATCAAGCATGATGAATTAAACATAAACATTAAACATCTTTACTAAACATTAGTTCATTTTACCAATATTTTAAGGTATCTTCTGCAAGTTAAGCACTGTACAAGACTTCATGGAATTTTGTTTTGAAATCACCAAGCTAAAGTTGCTTATTGCAAAATTTCAAGTGACAGAAATGCATTCAATCTATCTATTTTTCTTATTCAAATAGGGAAGAAATTGAACCAGATCCTTGCTCAGGTATATAGTTTATACCTCTAGAAAATTCTGCCAGCCTAAAATTTGCTTCCTCTGTTGTAACAATTTAAATTTCCATGTTAATTGGTTTTCATTGAATAGGCTAGAAAACATAAAAAGTCTTTATTTTAAAATAAACTCTGTTGGGTAAAAAAATTAATGAACTAAAGTAGCTACACGTACATATCATGTTGCATGTAGAGTTAAAATTAAGAAAACAGTCCTCATTTCCTCAAGACAGAGGAACAGCTGCGGAGTGAGAGTTGAGAAAGAAGTTTTCCATTAAGAAAATCACTAATGTGGAAAGTGCCTATTTGTTTTGCTCCACTGACGCACAATTCTTCTATTACATGAAAATCATTTACTGACTGCCATATTTGGGGAGTAGGCATAGCTACACAACGTTTTTGGAAGGAATGAGGTGTCTGTGGCTTGTCGATTCAGCGGCGGCCTTTCGTACACTTCCCATTGCTAGAAACATCCAAAGGCCAACTCTGGCATGTGTTTACTTGGCCTTGCCCTTTGGGCTTACTCTGGAGATCAGTTATGCAAATTAACTTCTGTCCTATTTGCCAGGCTCAAATAATCTTTCAAAGTAAAATTCATTTAAGTTTATACTAAATGGCATTGGCATTTGGGCGGTTTAAATTTTTCTAGAATGCATTTCTATATAACTATGTTCACGTGGCTTTAAATAGCTTGCATAAGCTTTAGTCAAAAACAAAAACAAAAAAACAACAACGAACTGCTCTTTCTGATACCTCAGATTAGATGTGTCATAATGCATCAACGTATTTGTTGATAAAAGCATTAGGAAACCGATACTTCCACACACAACCAGAAGGAGTGGAAATTGGTTCAGCCTATCCAGATTGTTTGTCAATGTGCATTCTCTCTCAAAAAGTGCGTGCAATTTGACCCGGAGATTTAGCTCGAGGAAATAATTGAGGCAGAATACAAAGACTTACATACAAGAATGTTTCTTGCTCAAATTTCTCTTTAAAAGTTAAGGCATGAAGCTTCTATTGTGGAATGTCCCCTACTGACTGTGACAAAAGGTGTTCTCCCAACCTCCGTTCAGGAATCTTGACCAATTAGCGTCATCCCTGAGCAGAGCAGGCCTACGCCCCCCCAAAAAAGGTGCAGAGTGTGACGTCTGTTTGAGTACTGGCTAAGCACAGCAGTTAAGGTCAGCGGTGACTGTCCAGCTTGATGCAGCAGATGAGTGCAGTCTCTCTGATTTTGAGTTTGAGTAACATACTGAGACCTCCAGAGAATATGTAAGAATAAGAAGAGGTATTTCTTGGAGGTTAAAAATTCAGGTGATAAGATAATATGTCCTAATTGGTATGTATAAACAGAGAAGACATAGAGTTATGAAAAATGTTATGTACAGAATGAGCTTTTCAATACACAATTGATAATTACTTATGTAATATTTTTTGAATTCATTTGTTTCTTTCATTCAGTAAATACACTGAGCAGCTACTAAGTGCCAGAAACTATACTAAGCTTTAAGATCACAAACATCAGTTTGTATTATTCTATTTGTGAAACCTAATCCTTAGTAGCATATTAAATTACTTTTTTGTTACATGTAAATCGCATTACCTGGTTTAATTTTCAAAAAGTATAAACTAACAAAAATAATAGTAATTTTAAAATTCTAGATACTACTGTAGACCAATAGTATTCTTGAAAAATGTGAGTATAGTCAATGTATCCGAAATTCGATTAAGATTGTATTTTACCAATAAACACTCATAATATATAAACTTCTGACAATAACCCAGGAATACATATTTGTTGTCTAAAACCAACATTTTTCTGAAATAGAAATATTGTTGTCCAGAACTAAGCAGAAAAGAGATTTATAAACCTATGGCTATACACTGAAACTGGAATGGTGCTGGGTGTACTGGAAAGTCGAGGGTTCACCGCAAAGCACCCCGGGGTGATAGGAAGAAACCTTTAGCAGGGCTCCGACTTTGGAGCTCAATCTGAACGCCGCCGATGTTGGGACTGAGGAAGAGGCGGTGACCCCGCGCAACATCATAGTCCGAGCCCATCTTCGCGGCTCGCTGCTGCTGCTGCACGAATATTCACAGAATGAATCCCTCTTCCCATCCGGGAAACCATCCATAGGCCAGCTGGCAAGGGAGTCTGGGAAATAAAATTTACAAGATTTTCACTCCAAAAATGCAGTGTCTGAACCCAGAGGAGTTGAGGGGTTGAGGCTTTAATTTTGAGGCAATGAGAAACCTTCTAAAGAAGAAATAGATACGATTTTCTGGAAGTCTAATTGAACATAAGTTTTTTAAATATTTAAATTTAAAAAGAAATAAGATGTAAATATGAGAAAGATTCACTTTTTTCATAGAATAACTTTTTTTCTGTTAAAAAACCAATGCATGTTGGTGTGATGGTGCATGTTGATAATCTTAACTACTCCTGAGGCTGAGGTAGGAGATTCCAAGTTTGAAGCCAGCCTGGGAACCTTAAGGAGTCTACCTCAAAATTAAAATTAATTAATTAATTAATAAAGGGCTAGAACATTACTCGTTGATAACATGCTTGCCTAACACGTGAGGCACTAGGTTCAATTCCCAGTACTGCAAAACCAATGCATGCATGCAATAGAAAATTTAAGGACAACACAAAATTATTAAAAAGAAAACAATACTTCTATCTAACAATTGTAACAATATCTGAATAAATGTTCTTTTGGTCTTTTGTCTACAGTGTGGTTTTAAAATATTAAAACTTAAGTTAGAAGCATGCTATACAACTTTTTCTTCTATAAAGGCATGCTGTGAACATTTCTTTAAAGATAGTTTCGAACAGTTGCAAGTGAAATATAAATTATTTAACCATACACAAGATTGTTAAGCAGCAGAATGATTAAATGGAAGTTTTACTAGATCCCTAGGTATTTAGATATTAAATATGGAAATCAATTCTGACAAAACTAAGTGGTATGTATATTAAAGTATTTGGAAGCTTTTTTCTCACCTAGGATATAAAGGTTCAAAGGAGAGGTGAAGGGAGGAGGAGACCTCAGGGGAAATCCTGAGTCCCAGTGAGAAAGTAAGGGTAAGAGTGTCTCCCTTTCTCTTCAAGCCAGAAGGGTTAGCCTGAGATGGGGGTCTCTCTAAAGCTAATATGACTCTTCTATGGTTAGGGAGAGTCTTCTATGGCTAGTGGCTGATTCCTTTTTGTGTGTGTGCTGGGATTTGAACCCCGGGCCTTCACACCGAGGTACAACAGCAGTCATTTTCTTTTCTCTCTCTTTTTTTTTTTAAGATAGTGTATCATTAATTTTTAAATTTCCCAAGGTAACTTCAAACTCGAGGTTCTTGTCCCCCAGCTTCCCGGAGCTCTGGGATCACAAGCCTGCACCATCACTCCCAGCTTAGCGTCTGGTTTTGGTTGGAGGACAAACAGGCAGAGGCCTCTGGTCGCTCCTCTAATGGCAGGAGAGAGGAAAATAGTGCGGTGTTCCCATCCTCAGAGTTTGTCAGGGCAAGACAGAGAAAGAGGCAGCTCAGTACTGCCTTAAATTCTGTCCAAAACAGGTTCCAGGAAGGAGCAGCTTCCAAAAGAGCTGGACCATCATGGAGACTGGCTTGTATCTAATACTCCCAGTAAATAAAAAGCACCAGCCAAGGGGACAGAGTTCAGCTGTTGGTTTCTCAACCAGTGATAATTTTGCATTCCTGGAGACATTTGGTAACATGGTTGGCTTTGTTTTGCTTTGTTTCACAACTAGAACTGGAAGTAATTTCCTCTTGGCATGGATATAGAATCCAGGTATGTTGGCAAATGTTGTACAACACATAGAGTGACAAATAATTACCAGGTTTCAAATGTCAAGCATGAGAAACTTGAGAAACTTTGGCCTGCAAAGGTAATCAAATATATAATGAATGCTCAAATTTAAAAAAAAAAATTTATAGTTATGTTACCATTAAACCTCTTCAAAATATTTTCTTGGTGAACATTTTTATGAGATGTGATCAAAGCTCTAATGAAGGCTGTCACCTAGTGCCATTCAACAGAAGAAAAGGCTCCAAAAATGGTGTGGCTTCATCCACCTGTTCACTAGATCTGGCTTCTCTCCAAAGTTGCATTGATTGTGAAAGGTAGACCTCAGGGAACCACGGCAGCTCAACTGAAGACGCTCAAGAAAAGGAGTTTTCAGAGCTGCTTAAGCAAGTGATAAGAATGAAGAGACAAATGGATCTGAAACAAGTGGGCATATTTTAAAGGAGAATGGTGGCAACGTGTCTTTTACAGTAATAAATTATAAAAAATTAAACATTTTCCTTTTTTCTGTCACACCTCAAATATAATGGAGAAAGAGGAAAAGGGCATTAAACACCTGTGAGAAAATTTGAACATTTTCTCATATAGGTTATGCATGCCTAGAATTCTAGCACTCAGTAGGCTGAGGCAGGAGGATTATAAAATTGAAGCCAGCCTGAGCTACACAATGAGACGTTACCAAAAAAGTGATGAAAATTGATTGTGGGACTGGTACCCAACTCTGTGATGCACTGAATTACTAAAACACATTGAATTGTGTACCTTACACGGGTGAATAATAGCACATGTGAATTACATCGCAATAAAACTGTTACAATATATTGGGTATTGCAACATTATAGAAATAAATTTAGAATCAGTTTTAACATGTGTTAGCAATGAACACTGAGTAAGCAGGGCTCATGGAAGTCAATCAGAAGGAATTTTTATTTTTTGTGTTCCACTGTGACTTTACAATCTGTCTACTAGAACAAATTCCTCCCTTATTCCTCTCAGTTAATGAAACTGCTGTGTTCACTCAATTTCCCCAAATAGCCTCAATTTAGAAATGAGAACATTCAGTAAAGTAATAATCAAAATTATGGTATTACTTTAAATTTTTTATTTGGTCCCAGGGAGGGCTGTCCAAAGCTACAAAGAAGAAATTGAATGACTTCATTTCATCCAATGCCATCTTCTAGATGTCCTAGTCAGGGCTTAAGGGTAGTGACAAGGAGAGGACTGGGAGAAAAGAAAGGGAGAGTGGAATAATATTTTCCTGAGATTGGTGTCAATTCATGTTGTCACTTTGTTTGGCAGTACTGAGGATTGGGTGCAGGGTTTTTGCCCTGAGTTGCATCTTCCGCTCTTTTTAAATGTTTATTATTATTATTATTATTATTATTTTGAGACAAAATCTAGCTAAGTTGCTTATGTGGAGTTCAACCTTGTGATCCTCTCGCTTCCTCAAGGAACGCTGGTTCTACACGCATGTGCCACTACACCCAGCTCCATGTTTACACCTGATGATAGCTTTATGTTTGTTAGCACTTTGAGAGCCACCAGAACATTTTCCGATACAAATGGAACATTTTATATTCTTATCAGAATTATCAGTATAAATGACCAGTATAAAATCTAGGCCTGGTGGCATACACCTAAAATTCTAGCACTGTGGAAGGCTGAGGCAGAAAGACTCCAAATTTAAGTCCTGTCTGGAAAACTTAACAAGAAGCCCTGTCTCAAGTAAACAAATAAAAAAACGGCTGAAGATGTAGGCTCAGTGTGAAAGCCCTGAGTTCAATCCCTAGTACCCAAGAAACAAACAAAAGCAAGAAGAAAAAGGAAAAAAAAGACAGAAGAAATTCTGATTTTTCTACATCCTCACCAATGCTTATTATCTAGTGTTTTGATGATGTCCATTCTATTAGGTGTGAAATAGTATCTAATTATGATTTGGATGTTCACTTCTCTGATGACAAATGATACTGAATATGTTTTTTATGTGCTTATTAGCCATTGAACCTGTTTCTTTGGAAAAAGTCTTTGTTTCCTTCTTTTTGAAAATAAGATATTTCTCTTTATTACTAAATTGTAAGAATTTTCACATATTCTAGATACATCTCTTATCATAGTATATATGATACTATGACTTACGAATAGTTTCTCCTACTCCACTGTTCATTCACTTTTCGTTGGTGTCCTTGGAAGCACAAAATCTTTTCATTTTTATGAATTTCAATTCACTTTTTCTTTTGTCTTGCTGCTTTTGTTACAGTACATATGCAAGGTTTGCCTAACCCAAGGCTGTGATATTCATTCCTATAGTTTCTTTTAAGTGCTTTGTAATTTTAGCTTTACATTTATGTCTATTATGTATTTCGGGTTCATTTTATATAGTGTAAGGAAAGGACCAAATTTCACTGTCGTCGCTGGTGTGGCGACGCGTGCTTGTGATCTCACTCTGAAGACTGAGGCAGGATAGCAAGTTCAAGTCCTGCTTGGGCAGTTTAGACTGTGTCAAAAAAAAAAAAAATGTCTGGGACTATAGCTCAGTGAGTAGGTTCTGGGTTCAATCCACAGTACTGAAAAATTAAAAGTAAAAAAATACATTATTTTGCATGTGATCATCCAGCTACCATAGCACCAACTTGTTGTATCGATTACTTTCCCCCATTGAACTCTCTGGGCACTCTGAGGAAAATCAGTAGTGCGTTAATGAACAAGTTGATTGCTAGATTCTTAATTCTATCTCATTGATCTATATGTCCATCCTTCTGCAAATGCTAAGCTGTTGGTTTGTTTGTTTGTTTGTTTCTCTTTCAAGAGGGTTGTGCTTTATTTTGCTTTGTTTTTTAGCCCCATGGGTATAAAACGCAGGGTCTCTCAGATTTTGCTAGACAAGGTCTCTACCACTGAGCCACACCTCAGCCCAACATGCTATCTTAATTATTGTGTCTCTGTAGTAAACTTTCAAAGCGAAAACATGAGTCCTTGGCTGTTACTTGTCTGATTGTCTGGCTACTCTGAGTGGTTTGCATTTCTGAATGAATTTCAGGATCAGTTTGCAATTTCTACTCGAATAAAAAATATGCTATCGAGATTTTGATAGGAAATACTTGGACTCTACTGACTGATATAGGAAATACTATCCTTTTCTTCGTCTTTCTGTAAAAATTCTCATTTTGTACATTGACAGAGGTAAAAGAAAACGACTAAGAGTTAAATGCAAAAATACTACAGTTCAATCCACAAGTTTTTATATTTATATTCCATATCAGTGAAAAATCCCCAGTGATTATGAACACAGGACAACTTATTAAAAATGGAAAAATCATTTATAAATTCCACTATGAGAAGGTTTTGTCCTGTCAGATTTTCGCATTCTCTTCTTTGTACAACTTCTTGTCCTGCAGACAGCTGCGCCCCACACTTATTCTTTGGTTGTCCACTCCCATATTTTATCTTCTCCAGGGTTGCATTCGTATAGCCATCCCAGTCAAACCAGGGTCTATCAATAACCCACCCAAAGTACGATTCTTCCCACAATTCTACTGATGATTTAGATCTCACTATAAGTTTGCATCTATAGACTTAAAGTGGATCCTGTGGCTGGGACCCAGAACTCTCAACAAATATTGCCATCTTAACAATATTAAGTCTTTGGCTCCAGAATTGTGAATGTCTTTCCATTTACATAGTTCCTTGGTTTATTTTCCAATATGTCTTGTGATTTTTGTCAGTGTCCGAAATTTACACTTTTTTGTTAAATTTGTTGCCAAGCATTCTGTTCAAAGCTGCTATGATGAAATGGGATGCCTTTGTTTTTAATTGGATGTCTATTGCTAGTGTATAAAATTGTAATCAATTTTATATGTACTTCTTTTACATAAAAATCCAACTTTATTGAACACTGGAAGAGATGAATTTTAAAATGAATTGGTTTTGCTTCATGGTTAATGCTTTTTTGGGCTATCTGATCTATGGCAGAATTTACAAATTGGTGTAAGATCTTTGTATATTATTGTTTTAATTTTATATTCATAAATAAATATATTTAACTCTAGATAGAAACATCTGTGATTGGCTTATTAGTACATGGTATCCCATGATATATGCACTGCTTAAGCTCATAATAAAGGATTATCAACTGACCTACAGCAACGTGATAGCACAGACATAAATGTGATTTTCATGCAAAAATTTGATTTTACTCTTCATTGATGGTAGATAATGTCTGTGACTTACAGGCAAGCAAATTTTTTTTTTCTAACTTCTAGCATTTTTAGTAGGCAAGACTTCCTTTTGTAACATTTCGATATGAATACCATATAACCCTTTCTTGAACAAAAATGAGCAGGATACTAATGAAGCCATTTTTAGAGGAAGTGTTTAATACATGTGTTTTATTTAAATAAATCCTCCAATAAGAAGTGGAAAATTGTACTTAATTAGAAGAAGACTGTAAATAATTCTGTCAAATTTGTATGTGCAATTCACAAAAATACCCTTATTGGAAAATCAACATTTCTATATCACAGTTATCAAAAGGACTTAAAGGTCTCAAAATTCTGTCTCCCCCTCGGCTTGCTTCTCTCTTGACTCCACCCAGACGTTACTAATGGTTCCCCTCATATCATCATCTCCATCTTCATAAATTTTCTTCAGAACATTCATTAATTCCTTACTAAGGTCTGTTTCAGCATCGTCAGATGGCTTTTCTTTCTCATTATGCTCTTTTTTAACCTGAGTCAAGTAGTCCCACTATGTATTTTCTGTTTCCTTTCTACATTAAGATAACGGTCTTGACTTTTTTTGAACTACCTTTCACAGTGATGGGCTTCAAGAGATCGTTGACAGTTATGAAAATACTTTCCATTTAGATTGTACACCAAAAGATCAAATGACATTTTGTGAAATGCACTTGTACACTCTCAGTGGGAATTTTAACTCCAGTTAAAATAATATTGATTTTCACAAACTTATCTGACTAATCTCATCCATAATTATTGGTTTTCCCTGTCTATCCTGTTGTAACGGAAGCAACCACAGCTGCTGTTTGTTTGGGTTTTTGTTGTTGTTGAGAAGTTTGAGCTACTTCTGTGATTTCTGTTGTGTTTTGTTCTTAATTTCTCTCTCAATCTTGGATTTTTTAATCATAAGGGCGTCACAGACTCTTTTCCTAGTGGCCTTTTCCAGAAACACCTTTGCTTCTTCTAGATCTTTCTGCAACTCCTCCAAAGCCAAAGCCATGGTAAGGCTGAGTCAGAACAAAGGCCTGAGATGCAGCTGCACATTAGTGGGGTCATGAAATGCCCATATTGAGCATACTCAACACAACATGAGTCCCCAATTTTTATATATTGATCTCATATCTTATAAGCTAGCCGACCATGTTTATTGTTGCTAATGGTATTTTTTCAAGGGCAAGATCACGTCATCTGAAAATAGAAATAGCTTTAGTTCTTTCTTTAGATCTCGATTTATTTCATTTTGTTTTATTTTATTATTCTGGTAGAATGTTTCAGTGCAATGTTGAATGAAGTAGCAAAAGTGGGGATTTTTATCTCATTCCTAGTCTTAAGTTTGACGAACTCTGTCTCCCTCTAGGGAGTAGGGTGCCATGTAGATTTTCTACAGGTGTCTAATAGGTTAAAAAATGTTTCTTTCTACCTCTATACACACATACACACATATAGGGTGAAAAGTGTTAGAGTCAAATGTTTCTCTGCCTCTATTGAGGTGCATATGTACAGGTTTTGCCTTTTAATGGTAATTACAATAACTGATTTTCTGATTTGAAGCCAAACTTGAATTCCTTACATAAATTTCACTTGATTATGAGGTCTAATCTTTTTTATAACATGCTGGATTTGGTTTGCAGTATCTTATTGAGAACATTTATAGCTATGATACTAATCTGTAGTATTCTTTCTTTCTTTTTTCTTTCTTTCCAGTCCTGACCATTGAACCTCAGGCCTCATGAATACCAGGCAGGCAAGCACTTTATCACTGAGATAGGCCTTCATTCTTTTTTAAATTTTATTTTGAGACAGAGTCTCACTATGTCAAAATGGAATCTTCCTACCTTAGGCTTTCATGTAGATAGGATTACAAGCATGCACCACCAGCCTCTAGGTTTTTTGTAGTGTCTGGGGCTTTTTTGTTTGTTTGTTTGTTTTCTTTTGTTTTTTTTTGTTTGTTTTTTGTTGTTGTTGTTGTTGTTTTGCCTGTCTTGCACTGGCTCATAGAATGAATCATGGTATTTTCTCTATAACTCTATTTTTCATGATGGGTTGTTAACAATTATTTAAACATTTGACAGAATTGACAAATGAAATCATCTAAACCTGTGTTTTTCTTTGTGAAAAATTATTTAAATATGAATTCAGTTTCTCTATTTGCTATAGGCTTATTCAGTGTTACTTCTTAAATTCATTAGTAACTTTTGTTCATAAAAATTTGTCCATTTCTTCTGTGTTATCAAGTATGTTAGCATGGGGCTGGAGGAATGGCTCAGCAGTTAAAGCCCTTGTCTAACAAGCACTATGTCAAGTGCTAAGTACCTGTCTTTGATTCCCCAGAATCATATAAACCAGGCAGGGTGGCACACACCTGTAATCCCAGCACTTGGGAGGCTGAGCCAGCTTGGGCTCCATAGTGAGTTCAGGACCAGCCAGGACTACAGAGCAAGACCCTGTCTCAAAAAAAAAAAAAAAAAAGGTGTCATCATGTAATTGTTCATAGCATTAAGTTGTATCCTTTACATTTCAGTAAGGTCTATAGCAATGGTCCACCTTTGGTCCTTGATTTTAGTAATGTGAATCTTCTCTCTTTATTCTTAGCCAGTGTAGCTAAACTTACAACCTTTGTTATTCTTTTCAAATAACAAATTTAAAACTTTAAAGGTTCTGTCTATTGGTTTTCTATTGATTTATCCCTCTCTAGTGTTTATTATTTCCATTTCCTTACATAAATTAGACTATATGTTAGACTGCAGATTTAAAATAATACTTTTTGGTTGTTTTGGTTTGGTTTGGTTTGGTTTTGATAAAAGGTCACAGTATGTAGTTAAGGCTGGTCCTGAGCTGAGTAGGTATCCAAGCATAGTCTCAAACTTACAGCAAGCCTCCTGCTGCAGCCTCCCACTTGCTAGGATTATAAGTGTGCACCCCTATTACCAGGCTTCATTCTTTGTTTTCTAAAGCAAAAACTTATAACTTTAACTTTCTTCTAGAACATGGCTTTTTCTTATTTTTCTTTTGTTTTGTTTTTTGAGACAGCCATACTCCATTGTTTAGTCTGATCCTGAACTCTCTAAGTAACGTAGGCTAGCTTTGAACACATGGCAATCCTCCTGACTCAGCCATCTAAGTGCTAGAATTACAGGCATGTGCCACCACGCCCAGCTTATGTGGTGCTAGGGTGATGTATTTTCAATAAATTATCTTTTATGATTTGATGTTAATCTAGTGTTTTTGAGACTTTATTTATGGACTAACAGCTGTTTTATCCCGGAGAATGTTTGGGGTGCGCTGGGGAAGATTATGTTTGTTTCTATTGTTGGATGAGGTATTTTTATAGATATCTATTTAGTCTGTGTAGATAATTATTCTTCCATTTCTGATACAAAATATATGACAAACACAACTTAAAGAAGAAGAAGAAGTTTGTTTTGACTCATGGTTTCAAAAGGTTCAATCAGTGATCGGCCTGCTCTAAGGCAAAAACAACATTGTGAAATGGTAGAGTAGAGGAAAGCGACAGCAGAGAGAGGAGACAGAGAGGGGCCAGGAGTAAGAATACACCCCCAACCCCCGACATACCTCCAGTGATGCTCCAGCCATGCCCCCAGTCACTGTGACTCAATACCTGACATCCATCAAATTCTGACCATCCAATTATGAGCTCATCAATAGATTGACCCACTGTGATCCAGTCACCTTCTCAACAGCCTCAACTCAGAGCACTTGAGACTTTTTAGGGACATTATATATCTAAACCATAGCACTCTAAGTTATATAATGGAAAGTCTTCTGTTTCTTTGGAGATCTTTTGCCACATACACTATCCATTATTGAAACTCAGATATTGTTTTTTTTTTTTCTTCTTATTTTACTAATGCTGAGGTTTGGGTTTAGAGTTTCCCTCAAAAGCCTCTCATACCTGTGGATACTGTGTACTGTTGGGACATGTGATCTGGCTGGGGTGATCTCCTTGGGGCTTCATCTGGAGGGCTGTGTGCTGGTTCTGCCCTTCTTCCCAGATTTGGCTCTGTTCAGCCGTGCTGTGAGGATCTCCGTCTCTACAGCACCGGCTCCAGCTCTGTACAAGCCCTGCCATGTGATTCCACCATTTCCCAGCTGACTGAGATCTTCTAAAACTGTGAGCTTAAACATATCTTTCCTCCCTTAAGTTGATGGATGTCAGGTATTGAGTAACAGTGGTGAAAAAGTATCTAGGACAATTGACAACTGCTACAATTTTTACTTTTCTCCCAAATGGCTGCTACTATAACTAGGTCTTAGTATACAATTCATTTCCTGATGTATCTAGAATTACTGACTCAAAGACTTTAAACAACATTAAGGATTTTAACACCATGTCATATAATTGTCTTTCAGAAAAAAATTGAAATAGCTAATAAATTCACCAGAAATAGTCTGTTTTCTAACGAATTGCAATTTTTGCATAATGATAAAATAAGAAAGCTAATCTTCTCCAATTGAGGCACCAATTCTATCTTAAAGAATACGATTTTCTGTTTGTCCTAAAGCATTAAGGGATAGGGTCTCTGGGTCCCATTTATTGTATGCAAACTGGAGTGTCTTTCCTGTTTCAGAATACCTTTTCTGATATTCTATTTCTACATATAGAATTAGCAATGCTGCAGGGCATTGGTGTGACTGGGATGCACGAATCTTTCTCCCAGGGAAATATGTCAGTATCTGCATCTCTTATAAAACACTGAGCTGGGTTTGGTGGCACAGGCTTGTATTAAAATTCACTTACACTTATGGGTCATATTATCAGGGGAAAAAAAGCTGGAGAGTATATCTGTGGGTGGTACAATTTTGTGTATGTATCCCGAGGGATAGGTAAACAACAAAGAGGAAAATTCCTGAACCTTGCTGATCAAGAGATTTTAGGCCACCAAACAGAGGGAGAAGATTTCAACTCATGGCTTTTGCACAGAATGTACCAAATGCCATTCATGATGACAATTCCAACTGGATCAGCACCATAATTTTGGACAACTGTAGCCAAATATCTAAGTTAAAAACTCCTGGTAATTGGAAAATTATTTTCTAAAAGTACTATATTATAAATTAGTAGTTCATAATTTGTGGAACATATACCATCAATTATTTTTCAGAGGCCTTACAATTATAAGGACTAGAAACATGTCTACTAAATTCTTCTAATAGAACAGTAGTAAACGGTCATTTAGCTATAAGCCAATCAATTTTCTATAATTAACAAATGCGACTTAGTGTGCATTAAGTCAACACCCGGCTTGCATTGGGTTGATCTAATCATCATCTTTCAGTGATAACACAATGCTGACGTGAGTGAGGGAAATGACCACACGTTGAACTGCCACACGGAATCAAATGCTTAACAACTACTGGGTTAAGAAAAGAAAACCAGAGATTCATTCTTCTGTAGCACCACCTAGTGGAAATTTGGAAGAAAATAACTTTTTTGGTATTTGTCAAATAAGGAAGAAGTGAACCAGGATTCATTCAAAAGTGAGCTCAATATAAAATTTTGAGCACTTACTAAAGTAGCCAAGGAAACTGATATGCTCCACTTATTAATAATATGTAAAAAGAAATATCATATTTATAAAAATCATATTTTTGTTATAAATTCATATTCATGTTATGTATTTTACAAAGTATTAAAAGGCACAGTAAGATAAGACTCGTCGTGTCACTATTAAAGAAGGTAGGCAAGGGCTGAGGATATCGTTCAGTGGTGGAGTGGCTGCCCGGCTTGCCCAAAGCCCTGGGTTTGATCCCCAACATCACTAAATAAGTAAATGAATAGGCAAATAAATAAATAACTAAATATCTAACATATTTGTTTCTAAAATCTAGCTACTGAATATTTCCGTGGTTTGGATCTGGAGTGTCCCCAGGTCATATGTATGAATATGGCACCATGACCATGGGACCATGGACTATATCGAGAGAAGACCTGGCTGGACCGGGCAGATGCTTGCACTTGACCTGGAGGGATTGATTGTCTGAGTTTGTTAGAGATTAGGGGATGCCAGTGGCAGAGCTTTTTTTGGCTGTTGTTGACCTGTGGGCCAGGAAGTGAAGGAGAGGACAGACATGTCTCAGTAATCTCAAGGGGATGGGTTCCAAGACACCAAAATCTGCTGATATTCAAGTTCTCTCTACAAAAAATGGTACACTATTTGCATATACCACACATACTTCCTAAGTTACTTAAAACAGCTACTACACTGTATATGCCATGCCAATTATTGTTATATGATACTGTTTAAGGAACAATGACAAGTCTAGAAAGGTCTTGACATAGCCAGTAGAGATCTCTTTTACTACATTTTCCCAATTGTCCACTTGCCTCAGCACCGTTACACCACCCCACCGCGCAGCAACCAGGCTTCAGGCTTCTGCGTCATCTCAGCTTCCTATTTCCATAAGCCAGGACATGGAAGTTAGAACTTCCTGAATGTATTCAAGACTACTTCTGCAAGAGAAGACTATTTCTTTTCCAAAGGAACATTATTCTGGCTAAGCCATCCTGATCATATGCATTGCATGTTTTCATTTTAACTTCCCATTTCTTAATGTGAACTAAACTCACTGTGTAGGTCTGCTTATTTCTATTACAAATATGGTTTTCTTCCTCTTTATTTGTTTCCATTTGTTCCTTCTATGCTGTGATTTATTTTTTAATAAAGAAGCAGAAACAAACTATAACAAGTTGTGGCAAACTCACTTCAATTTTAACTTTTGCAACTGATCTCAACATTATCCTTTCATAAACTGGTATCTTCCAAATATGTTTAAAAATCTGTCTGCGATATCATCCTTCTTCCAATCTCCAAAGTTAGAATTTTCTAAATTACTTTTTTGTTCTTCTCTTCATAATATTCCTCTCTTAGTCTGTTCAGTTTGCTATTACAAATTTTCAGAGTCTGCACAAACTTAATCCTCACAGCAGAAACTTAATAATCCTCACAGTTCTAGTGACTACAAGTGCAAGAGGGTATCTACCTGTTTGGATTCCGAGGAAAAGGCCTGCTTCTGGTTTATAGACTGATGACTTCTTGAATGTTCACAAGGTGGAAAGAGTGAGTTAAAGTGGTTTCTAGAGCATCTCCATTCATGAGGACCCCACCTGCATGTGCTAATCGCCTCCCAAAGGCCTGGTGTCGTGGTTTGGGTCTGGAGTGACCCCTCAAAGCCTCATGTTAATATGGATACTGTGTAGGGTTGGGAGGTGGGGCCTGGCTGGAAGGGGAGAGTGCTTAGGGCCTGACCTGGAGGGGTGTGGGCTGGTTCCGCCTTCCTCCCGTCTCTCTGTTCCACCATGCTGTGAGGGTCTCTTTCTCCTGGAGCACTGGCTCCGGGCCCATCATGTGATTCCACTGTTTTCTAGCCACCCACATGTGAGTGGACTGTGATTTTCTTAAACTGTGATCTAAAATAAATCTTTCCTCCCTGAAGTTATGCATGTCAGGTATTGAGTCACAGTGATGAGAAAATTCCTAAGGCACCTGGCCTCCTAATGCCATCACCATAGGCGCTAGGACTTCAATATCTGAATTTTAGGGCTAATATAGGTATTCAACTCATTATAATCTCATATATCTCCAACCTGTCACCAATTTCTAACATTTCTTTCTCAAAAATATAAAAGTCTCTGTTTATTCCTATCTCTGTTTTATTTTATTTTATTTTTTCTCTACTGTCTTAATCTGGTCATTGAAAAACAGTGCTTCTCAAGCAGGGTGGTATCATTTCATCTGGTCTCTGACTCGCATATTATCCAGTGAAAAAAGACATTATTTTTTTTTCCTTAAAAGACATATGTGCAACTTGTAACTTAAAAAATATTTGGTGTCATTTTGAAATTGACTTCAAAGAAAGAAGAGCTGTCTATCTGAATTTTAAGGAAAATACTGGGTTTTATGTTTTTTTTTTGTTTTCTTTTGTTTTTTGTTGTTGTTTTTTGAGAGAGGTCCCCACTCTGTAGCCCAGGATGGTCCTGAACTCACTATGTGGCCCAGGATAGCCTTGGATCTATGGAAATCCTCCTGCCTCAGCTTCTTGAGTGCTAGAAGAATAGGCATGCACCACCACACCTGGCTTATGTGGTGCTGGGGAATCGAACTCACAGCCTTATTCCTCCAGCCTCTGGTTTTATGTGTTTTTAAGCATATGAAAGACAGGATCATCTTAAAAATATAGTCATACACTCTAGGTGCAGTAGTGCAGGTCTGCAATACTAGCCCTTTGGAGGCCAAGGCAGGAGAATCGTCGCCAATTTAAAGGCAGTCTGGGCTACAGTGAGGTCATGTTCAGCTTGAATTATAGAGTGAGTCTCTGTCTCAAAATGAACAAATAAATGTAGTCATACGGAGAGATCAAGAACACAATCTCCAGGAGAATCCCACAAGGAATTTTCAAGTAAACTGAGTGGATTACATAATCAAAATCATTCATAGTACAGATGACAATATAAAAACCCTGAAGTTTGGGTAATATCCAAGGAGGATATATATGCCTACACATTTACAAATTATTTATGTTACTATAACTATTTTATAATGTGATGTAAATAAAAAATTTTAAAAGCATTTTATTTATTTTATTATGATGTGAGAAACTTGGTTGTTCTTACTAGTAATGATATTTTGCTAAGAAAATAGGACACATAAAATCATTTTTAAATTTATTGAGTTATTATTTTTAGAGTAAAATTTCAAAAATCAAATTGTAAGTTCGACCTTTTCAACCTCTTTTGGTACATGACTATGAAAAAAGATACCTCACAAAATATCTAAATTCAATGTTCATTTTCAATTTCATGGGCCTGCTCAAAAGTTTGTACTGAAAATCAGTAGTAGGGTTTATGGGGGGTATGCCCCTGTGCCCTATCTCTAGCACCAAAAAATTTTTAAATAAATAAATCAAGAACTTTAAGTGTGCTTTTTTCTCTTTTTTCCTTTTTTCTTTTTTCTTTTTCTTTTTTTTTTTTTTTTGGATCAGGCATCAAGCCCAGGAACTTTATGCTAAGCTACATTCTCAACCTATTTTTCAGTTTTGATTTTGAGAGAGGATGCTGCTGAGTTACTAAGTTACCCAGTTTGGGCTCACACTTGTGATCCTCCTGCCTCAGTCTTCCAGAATGCTGGGATTACACCAGGCCAGCTTACACTCCTAAATTTGTTTGTCTTTAAGTCTGTCTAGGACAGACTAATGCCTCTCAAAATATAAATGAATAAATTAGCTAGTTAATTTCAACCATTTCTAACGTTGATTAACTGCTCTTGACAAGTAACTCCAAGCTGCTGTGTTTTCAAATTTTTGACTTATTTGAAACCTATTGAATTTTTTTAAGTGGAGAACTTTAAAATAAGTTAGAAAAATCTGCTTCCAAGCTTTCTAAGTCTGCAGAGATATAAGAATTTTTACAGGCAATACATGTATACTCATTTTAAAAATAAATTCATATGATTATTAGCAAATACTGTGTCCAACTACTTGGCTTTACGTATTTATTTACTTATTTTAGCAAAAAAAAAAAAAGCTACTTTTTTATTGTTAAGATGCCATTTGAGCTGACAGATTTAATGTGTCTTTAAATATCCACTAGGGGGAGTAGTAAGTCACATCAGAATCGAGGTTAACAAAGTTGGAACTGCTTTTTAAAATTTTTTTGAAAATGAATATATATAACATAAAGATTATTAACCTCAAGTGTATAATATAAATACTAGAGCTAAAAAATAAAATTTTTATAAGAATATGTTTGAGATCTCAAAATAAAAACCACCACACGAAAAGGTGTTCAATGTCATTAGCTGCAGGGAAAAATAAACAATTAGATATATTTACCCAGCTACCAAAATGTTTAATATTAAATAGACTGATGATAACAAGTGCTGACAGATATAAAGAAAAGCTATCATGAGTTTCTGGTGCATGTGCAAAATAACATTGCTATTATAGAAAAACAGTGCAGTGCCTACTTAGAAATTTAAATATATATTTACCATACAACTCAGAATCTGTAATATATTACATTAAGTGATCATTTTAATATATTTCTGAAGGTACTCATACATTACTTACTACAATATTTTAAAATTTCCATGCAATTTATGCCTCTATTGGCACTCCTTCGACGCCCGCACCCCGCCATCTCCCACCCTCATATGAACACACACTTCTTTTTCCTGTTGATCTCCTCTACTTACCCTTCAAAACCCTCACCAGGTCTACGGAGCACTTCTTAGTCCTCTGAGACAAGGTGCAGTTTGCCTTCCTGTAAACCTTTGCTTTACTTTACGTCTCCCGTTCTATCCTTTATGCAAATTGCAATTACCCACCGTCCCGAGTTCACTGGGAGCTCCTGGGAATACCGGACTGTTTATGCAAGTTTTCTAAGACAAGGGCTGCAATTCATTCAACTCTGTCCTCAGAAGCTAATACGGTATCTGGCACAAAACAAGACCACAGTAAGTGAGCACTGAACTGAAAAGAAGGGTCTGTGCAGAAACAAACGTGCTTCCGTGAGCGCTTATGCACGCGTGAGTGCACATTTATGAAAGAAATTTTCTGATGGATAAAGCTAACCACGTAATTCCACATTTAATGATGATTTGTCTCAAATCTTCCACCCTGAGAATTCACATTTTAAAAGCTAAAATTTATGTCCTCTAACAAGCAGCCCAGTAAGGCTCAGAAAGAGCAGGTGAAATAAGACAGCCAACTATGCATGTTAAGCCCCGAGTGTTTAGAATAAACCAGAAGGCCAAGACCCCATGAAATGGTGGCATGGAAAGAATTGTTTACCTTCTGGGAATCCTAGAGGAGGAGAATCGTATGGTGGAAGCGTAAGACAAGATCTGCTGCGGAAGAATGGGCAGCCAGTATTCCAAGGCGAAGGCTGTTGTGTGGGCACGGCCACTCAGAGGACCCAGGGCCGCACTGTGGTTTAGGCAGCTCTGCCTCTGGCCTGAGGGCATGACAGAGGCTCTTCAGCAGGAGACCCTTGCCGGTCCCATGTATATATGCTGCCCTAGGCCTAAAGGACCAGAAAATCTCATTATCTATTCATTAGAGGACACAGGCATAAGAACCGAAAATAAATTTTATCCTTTAACACTTCGCAGCCTCGGTGGAGAAGATGATTACCTTATACGCATGGCGGGTTCAGAAACTTGTTCAAAATTTTTAAGTGATAGCTTAACAAAGACATGAAGCGTTTCTTTAAGAACCATGGCTGCAGCCCAGTGTGGTGCCAGACACCTGTAATTCCAACCTTCTTGGGAGGCCGAGGCAGAAGGATCACAAGTTCGAGCCCAGGCCTGGAGCCTAGATCAGACCCTATCTGGAACAGGCTGAGGATGCAGCTCAGTGCAAAATGCTCATAGTTCATTCCCCAGTAGTGAAAATAAAAAACTAAAAGTAAATAGATAAATAGATAAAACAAAAAGAAATCATGGCCACTCCTAGACGATCAATACAGGGAAGGCAAAAGAGAACGTCTAAATGCTGTGTAGGACACGCTCACCAAACAACAGTGTGTAGAACACTGTGGTAGGTAACAGAAACAGGTAGCTGAATGAAATATATGAGGTCATCCAAGCATATGCTAAATGCTTAAATTTATTTTAAAAGTAGAAAAAGACATATTGCCCTTAATCCCCCTCGCTCCTAATAAACTTGTCCCAACATTCCTGTCACTTCCCGAAGCAGTTCTGGAGGTTCTGTTTGGTGAGGGTCTTCACCAAGTGCAACCAAAAATATAGTAAGTGCTCCTGCTCGGTGCCGTCCAGCAGAAAGTAAGGCTCATGGACACGTTTCCGTGTGTCCTCGCCCACCTTTCTCTAGGTCAGTTGCTGTACAGCTTCTGGCTCTTCTCCAAAGTCAAAACGACCATGAAAGGTAAAGAGTTTGAATCCAATCAAGATATTGAGGCAGCCATGACAGCCCAACTAAAAATACTATTTTTTAAATTTCTTACATCTATTTATTTATTTGGCTGTGGCACTGAGGCTTGAGCTCAGGGCCTTCACATTGAATTATGTAACCAGTCCAATTTTAATTTTTGATTTTTGAGGCAGGGTCTTGCTAAGTCACTACATTGCTCGGACAGGGCTCAAACTTGCAATCTTCCTGCCTCAGCCTCCTAGAATGCTGGAATTATAGGCCAGCTCCACCATTTATGAATGAGGACTTCCAGAATTGCCTCTGAATATGGAGGAATAATGCAAGTGTATTGGAAGTGAGAGGGAGCATTTGGAAGGAGATCAGAGGAACTGTGTCCTTTAGTAAGAGTTCTTTTTAATTCAAACATTACCATATTTTCAATCACACTTCATAATCTCTACCCTAAAGTTGTTTACAATCTAGTTCTGAAGATTAGGTAAGAGTAACATCCTGTATTTCCACATTGCTTTTCACTCCACAAAGCACTACAATTTCATAGTTCCAAAATGTAAAGAGACCCAGAGCAAAATAAAAAGTTCTATGGAGGTTCCGGGGTTCTCCTTTGTACTTGGGTGGCAGGGTGAGGCGGGAAGTAGAGACTTCATGTGGAAGGAACCGTTTCAGGTCATCTCTTCAGAGGTAGATGTATTTCAGTGGACAGTGACTGGTGGTAATAATTATAGGAAGCAGACGTCAGCAGTAGTGGAGTCCATAATCTCAGGTGCTAGGGAGCCTCAGGCAACAGGATTCAAGCAAGAATGAGGTAGCAAGTTTGAAGCCATCTTGGGCAATTTACCAAGATCCTGGCTCTTAAAGAAAAATAAAAAGGACTGGCAGGTAGCTCAGAAGCAAAGAACTTGCGTCATATGTGTGAGGCTCTGGGCTCAACCTCTAACACCATGCAAAAAATAAAATAAATGTGGGAAATAACTTATGCATAGGACATGAAGTCAAGAGAATGTTGCAGAAGAATTAAGGGGGTGTGTGAGGAGCACAATTTGGCTATAACAGAGAAATAGAGCATAAAATGACTGAAAATATAGAATCAGGAATGAATGCTTAATTTATCCAGATTTGGGGCAAATGAATGACAAAAATAAATAAAACTTTAATCTGAAGTAAAAAAAAAAAAAATCATTTTAGCCTGGCCCCTGGTGACACAGGTCTATAATCCCAGTACTTTGAGAGACAGGGGCAGGAGGATCACAAGTTCAAGCCCAGCTTGGGCAACTTAGTCACTTGGTGAGACTGCCCCTCCTCCACACCCCCCAAAAAAGACTGAGATGTAGCTTGGTGTGAATGCCCTGGGCTTGAACCCCAGTACTACACAGGCACACACAGAAAATAGTAATAAATAAATAAATAAAACAGTTTAGCTACAACTAAACATTATCACAACAGGAACCCTCAGCAAAGCCAGGCCACACTTTCACCCTCCTTCAGAGAAGCTCTTCTTTTATTTAAACCTGTGCCACTTCCTCCAGAAACTTTGCAACACATTTACTTGATCTCCCATGTTTTCTTGCAAAAATCTTATTGAGTACTTCTTTGTCCAAATCAAGCTACTACTTTCTTTTTTTATTTTTAATTTTCCCATTATTTTTATTAATATACATATGTAATACATAGTATTTACAATGAATTTGAGTATTTTGTGCACACATGTATCATATCAACTTTATAATACCTTCCCATTTTTGACCCTCCCACCCCCTCCCTATCCCTTCCCCCAACTCTGGCTATCACTTAGTGTGGTTCTATGGAACGTCTGTGTTCTGGGTTTTCCAACTCACAGGAACTATACAGTACTTAACATATTAATCTTCCACACTGAAATCATTTCACTTAAGCCACCACTCTACCTCAGCTCCCTATTCCTCTAATGGGTTCGCAATAGTTAAATCTTGATGCCTCTTCTCTGAATCCAACCAATCCCTTTATTGGGATATTTACCAAAAGTTGTTTTTTCTATATTTTGCTATATCTTTGTTGCTATTCTTAAACCTGGCCTGACCCACCAGTTCACATTAGAAAATAACTACAAGCATGTAGTTAAAAAGACTAGTAAATTTGGGAAAGAAGAAAAAAAAAGTTAAATTTCAATTGCCTTAGCTGAATACTGGAAGGTACATATTTGTACATTCACAGGGTTATCTTTACGTCAATCAATTTCCTTAGGATAAATTTTCACCAGTGACCTAATAAGTGAATTGCTACAATAAAACAAAGTTAAAACTATATCACATTGCTACATTAAATGAACTTAAATCTATACCACATAGATATACTTAAAGTAACAGATATGAAGGCAAATTTAGTTCTTTCAGAATTTTTTAACTTTCATAACTTATTTACTCATATTTCAAGCTACTACTTCCTAACTTACACAAATATCTCTTCTCCCCTAGTCTCTCTCATAGAGTCATTGTCTCTAAGATGGTGAAAAATTGACTCTTCTTTTCATTTATCTGCTTGTTCGGCTTTTTAATCTTTTATGAAAAGCAGGTAATGTTTTGATAATGCATTTGTAGAGCTGGAGCTATGTGACTATTAGTGAGATTATGTCAATTTGAGGCAATCAGGAAACACGCCTGAATTAGAGTGTGAGTGACTGTGAGCCAGTAAATGAGGGAAGAGTACCTGCCCAGATGTGGGAGGGCCTACTGGGATCTCATTCTGTGTGAAAAGAAGGAAGAGAAAGATTGTTGCAGCTTTTTACTCTGGGAGAGGCTGGGCTTGATGGGACTTGGCTTCCTGTTTGTTATGCGTGAGGAGGACCTGCCTCCACCTCTGCCTCTGTCGTGTACTTCCATTGCTGTCTGCCACCCCTGGGTGGACTGTGACCTTCTGAAACTGTGAGCTAAAATAAGCCTATCCTCCCCTAGATTTGTGGATGTTGGGCATTGGGTAAGAGCAATAAAAAAAAAGTAACCAAAACAAACTATAGCTCATGGGTTTATTTTCTTAGGTTTACTCCTAGGCACAAATATCTTAGTTAACAAATGAAAAATTTAAAAATACAAACTTTTTTTTGAGGCAGGGTAACTCTCTGTAGCCCAGGCTGGCCTTGGACTCACGACAATCTTCCTGCCTCAGCCTCCCTAGTGCTGGCATTGCAGGCATGGCCCACCATGCTCAGTTTATGTGGTGCCCGGGAATCCAACTCAGTACTTAGTGATTGTCTCAGCCCTTGCTAGGCAAGTGCTTTAACCACTGAGCCATTCCTCCAGCCCACCCCCCCCAATACAAACTACTTTGTAAAAAAGCATTTTATGTATACCTTACAGTTTATCTTTCCAGATTTTTATATGAAGCGTATGCATTATTTTTCTACAACCCAATCTCATTTGCAGTCTTTTGTCCCGGGTTCAATCCCCAGTACCGAACCCATACACACAGAAGGAAAGGAAGAGTTGAGGTAGGTGTGTTGGTACCTGCCTGCAATCCAAGCACTTAGCAGGACGAGGCAGGGGAGTATGAGTTTGAAGTCCGTCTGTCCCAAAACAAACAAAAACCAATACAATAACAACAATCTGGTCAATGAGAAGAAATAAAGAGGAAAAGAAAGCAGAGGAGGAGGTAGTAATGCTTAAAGATAGAGAAAACACTACATACCTGCTGTGCTTTGGAGCTGCGGTGTCCCTCAAAAGCCTCGTTTATTTGGATACGGTGGGGGTAACTATAGAACTGTGTGTTACGGGGACACAGGGCCTGGCTGGAAGTGGTGAGTGCTCGGAGTTTGATCTGACGGATTGTGTCTATTTGTTGAAATTAGGAAATGCCCAGGGAAGACCTTTCAGGTGTTTGTTATTGACTTGTGGGCCAGGAAGTGAGGGAGGACACCTACCCCTGGTGTATGTGTTGGGGCTGGGGGAGTGGGGGCATGGGAACTCTAACTGGCAACTTGAGCTACCAGAAGAAAGAAAAAGAAACATTGTTACAGCTTCTTTCTGGGAAAGCTGTAGCCTTGTGTAAGTCTTCAGACACCAGCTTGACTCCTGCTTGACTTGGCACTGGTCTAGAATGCCAGAAGCAGTGCTCCAGCCTCTGCCCTGTGCCTCCACTGTTGCCAGCTGCCCATGAAGGGAATGTGTGAAATCTTTTGAAACTGTGAGGTAAACAAGTCTTTTCTTTCTTAAATTGTGGTATTCAAATCTTTCCTTTCTTAAATTGTCAGGTATTCTGTTGCAGCAACGAAAAAGTAACTAAGACAACAACCATTCTTATGACACTTGACCAGCTTTCTTTTCTCCAAAATATCTTTGGCCAAATTGTTCTCAGTTGAATAGTAATGTTATTATATTAGCCAACTTTTTGTTACAAAAGCAAATGCCTAAGAAAAATCAACTTATAAAGAGAAAAAAATTGGCTGGGCATGGTGGCACACACTTGTAATCGCAGCGCTCAGAGGGCTAAAGCAGGAAGATTGTGAGTTTGGGTGTGGACTGGTCTACATAGCAAATTCAAGATTGGTGTGAACTATATAACCAGCCCTTGTCTCATAAAAAATAAATATGAGAGACAGAAAGAGGGAGGAAGACGGGGGAGAAGAGAGGAGGGGAAAGAGAAAGAGCTGTTATGTTTAGTTTGGCTCACAGGTTTGGAAGTTTCAGTCAATGATCAATTAACACAATTCTCTGAGCCTTTGGTGAGGCAGAAAATCATGGAGGAAATGTGTGGCAGAAAAAAAAAAAAAACACTCTCCTCATTACCATGATGCCAAAGAAAGAGAAAGGTGCTAGAATTCCATAGTCCCCTCTGAAGACACACACACCCTCAGTGACCTAAAGACCACCACCCATTGGGTCTTGCCTCCTCAATGTTCCTACAACCTCCCCATAATGCCAAGCTTGAGACCAAACTTTTAGCATTATGGACTTTGAGAAGATATTGAACAATTAAAGTACAGCAGTTATACTGTATGCTGAGCACTCTACTGGTCAATGATGCTATTAAAGATGAAAAGTTGGATTCTTATTCTCCTGGAGCTTTAAGGGATATATGCATTATAGAAGAGTCTCATGGTTCTACAAAAACACAGGGAAGGATATCCAATTCTATCTGAGAAAACTAAGATAGATATTATTGAAGATAATAATAGATAGAAGCTCTGAAGGATAAATATAAATTAGGCAAAGAAGTGGCTGAGACTGTAAAAGCATTTTCAAGTAAAGAGAACAACCTGTACAAACATACAGAGCATGGTATATTTGGGAGAATTTAAAGCATATACTGTGGCTACAGAGCAGAAGCATATGTGTATGTAAACTGAAGGAAGTTAGGGAGAAGAACATGAAACAGATTTATGGAGTGGATGAGCTTAAATATGGGTATTCTAAAAAAGGAAATTTATAATTTTAATTTTTAGTTCATATTTCAAGTTTTGTTCTTATGATGTTGTTATTGAGACCTAGTCATACTACAATAAAAATGCACAAAATATTTAAAACATTAGACTCCATTAGGATGGGTTCTCAAAGTCTTTTGTTGCTGTTGTTGCAGGTTTAACGAAGTTTGAAGCCAACTGAACTGCTCTTGGGTGGTGGGAAGGGTTTTAAGGAGGGCTATAGAATACGGGACTCAAGACTTTGGTAGCAGAGTAAAGGAAGGCTAGTTAACAAAAGAGCAGTTCGGAAATGTTAGTCACCGGAGAAACGATGAGGAAGTGGAAGTAGGAAGGGGAGAAAGTGACATTTTCAAGAGGCATTTAGAGGTAATGTAAACAGGGGAGGTAAACTAACACTGTGGAACACAAAGGGAAAAACATAATTTTAGAAACAATAAGATGAATCCCGCGGGAAACAATGATGATCAGTGACATTCTTCCTATAATCCTAGAGGTCAGGAGACTGAGACAGGAGGTTCCTGAGTTCAAGGCAAGCCAGAGCTACACTAAGTGCGCCATAACTCGAAAATGAGAAACAAAATCAGGAAGTCAAGGTCACAATAAACTATTTTGCCAATATTACAGGACGTAAGTCCTTGGGTAGGTCACAACAATGTTATTGGAGACCTTCAACCCAGAAGTGAAATAATAAATTAACATACTCAGATCTAAGAAACATTTGAGATGCAATGACTTCCAGTGGCAATGGTTTAAATTTCTGAATTCAGTTGTTCTTGTAAAGACCATAGAATGTTGGCAAGAGAGTGACACAATTATGAGAACTCAGTCTCTAAAACCTTAAAAGAACCCCCATCTGGTCGTAATGTAAAGCTACAGATAATGTCTGGAAATAGGCTCAGGGTGTAGGAGTGAAAATATTTTTACTCCCAAAGTCTCAGTCATGGCAAGTTAATTTGGAACATTGTCATAGAATGCTATTTTAAATAATGGCTACACTTTTCTCCTTGTCTTTTGACCTAACTATGTTACCTTACCTTATTTTCTAGCCAACTCACCTTGCAAACAAAAAAATATAAGAACCATCTAAAAAGAAGCTAATATAGGAGGTTGAAATCTAAAATAATATAATAAAAATCTAACAAAATAAAATCTCAAAATCTAAACACTTTTTCCCAGACCTAGTCACTAATATTCTGCCCTTTGACCTCTGGGCTCCAGGGGTATGCTACATTTTGTCCTTCATTCCGAAACCCTTCCATCCTCTTGTTTCTCTCTGCTCTTCGTCTCCCTCTTACGGTTTTCACGTGTCAGGTTTAGCCTAATTTATCAAACAGGTATTTGCCATCACACTGTGAAGTTTAAAGGTTAACCACATGCTACCATGCACTTCCCTTTGTATATGATATTTCTTTGATTTATAATTATTTTTAAGATCTGCCTCCTCACTGGACTTTACATGACCTAGGGACACTGGCTGGCACAGAAATAGAACTAGGCAAACATCAGTTAATGAAGTTGAGCTTTATGGGCCAAACTTATAAAGCAAGTATATCAGACTAGAATTTCTACCTATGAAGTCGGGCATGCAAATGTGTCTTAATATCTACAATTCGACTTGACTTCTATTTTGTATTGTTATTGTAGAAGTTGGCAGAAATTTGGTCTCGATCAACTCAGTATCTTCCTCTCCTTTTTCCGTCATGACTGTATAGAGCCGAGATATTAAAAGTGGTTATTTGTTCTCAGTGTTGTCCATCTTTTCAGTGATTGAGCCATCCATTTGTTATTTGATCATGTTTTAATTATTCCCAGCTGATTTCTCTGGACACCTCCTTTTCCTTTCCCACCACTTCTTGGAACTAGAGCTTCTTTCTGTGTCTCTCCTCTTTGGGGTCCAGAGGACTCAGTCTTCGGCCTTGATCCTATAACCAGGCCTTTGAAATACCCAGTGAAACTGTCTAGACCTCCCTCTGCACTAGCAAACACACAGCTACTGTGAAATCCATGGCAACCACTTCCTATGGGTCTTGCCTTTCCCTAGAGTCCTCGCAGGAAATAAGTTTCCCAAAGTAGGGAAGCAGAATCCTAGTTCAGCAGGCATGGCGTCTTTGTGGAGGGTTGTCCCAAGCCTCTCCCTGTCACTCTCTGAGTTCCTCTCAAACCTTGGGGATTCTTGTGTGTATGGGGTTTATAGAGATGAAAAGAGGAAGAAAGCAAAAAGAGGAAGAAGAAATTGTATTCCTACTCATGTCTTCCAACCCTCATTCATTCTTTAGTTTCTACCTTCTATCTTTTAGGCCCCTGACTTAGTTCGTTTTGGTTTGTGTGTATGTTATTAGACAAAATCCGATGGGCATGCTTACCACTGAGCTACAGTCCCCACTCTTTTTGTTTTTTTAGTTTGGTTCAAGTTCTCCCTAAGTTGCCCAGGCTGACCTCAAACTTGCAACCCCCTGCCTCAGCCCCACGGGGAACTGAGATCACAGGCATGTGCTGTACCACTACGCCCAGGTCAAGCCTCTACTTTTTTCTCTCTTTTTTTCATTCTTAGTTTTTGAAATGGAAAGTGTAATTACCTCAAAGAACATCTGCTGGTAATTTCTCAGAGACAACTACCACTTGGCGAAACGCTACTGGGCCCTCTAGCATTGGACGCACGTAATGTGAGCACGATTATTCCATTTAAAAAAAAGAAAACATGAATTGTTAAAAAACTTACTTAATTTCCTACAACTATTGGGTAGCTCAGCAGGATTTAAAACTAGATGTGTATTTAAAAATGCATGCATTCTCACTATTTTCTCTATCTAATTCTCGACTCATGGTTTGGTCCAGTATAGTATTTGCTATAATTTCTCAGGCCATTTTTTTATCAAGATATTTTTGGTAGGTTTATGTGAGAGAGAGAGAGAGAGACAGAGAGAGAGAGAGAGAGAGAGAGAGAGAGAGAGAGAGAGAGAGAGAGAGGAGAACATGTATACGCTGCATGCATGCATAAGTGTCACAGGTGTGTGGCAGTGGTGGTGATGCTAGGTATTTTTATTTATTGCTTGAATTTTTTGTTGTTATGTTTAGGTTGCTTTTTGCCTGTTTGTTTGTGCCACAGAGCACACTACTACTGAGCTGCCTCTCCAGCCCTACCTATTTTTGAGACAGAGGCTCACCAAATTCCTAGGCTAGCCTCAGACTTGTGATCCTCTTGCCGTATTTTTTAGTAGCTGGGATTCCAATCAGGTACGGCCATACCTGACTACTTTACGATTTTTTACTCTACCGAATTATCATTTCTTTAAAAAGGGTAGGCGATATCCTTGAACGAGATTCATAAAGTAGTATGTTCATTTTCTAGGGCTGTCATTAAATGCCACAATCTGGGGTGATTAAATTAATTGTATCTCAGTTCTGCAAAGTAAAAGCTCAAAATCACAGTGTAAGCAGGGACACATGATCCACGAAGCCCATAGTGAGGAATCTTGCCGTACCTAGCTTTCAGTGAGTTAGTTTAATTTGTCTTTACCATCTCACTGTTCATTGCTATCACACTTTAGTCTGCCTCCAATCTCACATGGCATTCTTCCCCTGTGTATCTCTGTCTCTTATCTTCTCCTGATACGGGCACCAGTCATATTGAATTAAGGGTCAGTGTACTCCAATGTCACCTCATCTCAACTAACTACTCAGCAATAGCCCTATTTGGAAATAGGGCTACATTATATTACCAGGGCTCAGGCATCTAGTATGAAGATCAAGCCCAGTGTTTTGTGCACGCATGCTACCACTGAGTTACAACTCCATCTGACAGACTCCAATGTGTCTGTTTGGAGAAAACAGTTCAACTCATGTCAGTTATGTTCTAGGTGCTTTAATATCAAATGGTCACAGTTGAAATGGCACCTGTCACTATTTTATATCCAATGAGCTAACACCTAGTGCTGAATATTCCATGCAATGACAAAAAAAGTGTCTCAAAATTTCCTTCATTAGGCATACAAACCTAAATGTGCAAACAGCTTAAATATTTAAAGATTAGTTTTATAATAAATGCTATTGATGCAACCTACTTGGAAAACACTTCATAGTTTCACAGCATGTTTGTCTATTTAGTTGGTTTTGTTTGGTTTGGTGGTGCTGGGGACTAAACGTAGGGCTTTATGTGTATTATGCAAGGGCTCTATCCCTAAACTACAACGCCAGCCATTACAAACCGTCCTTAGGTATAGTTTCTCATTTAATCTTCAAAATAATCCTAATAAATCTGGTATGATGACAAACACCTGTAATTCCAGCACTCAGAGGCTGAGACAGAAAGATTGTGGTCTAGGCCAGCTGAGGGCTATATAGAGAGCTCAAACCCAGCCTGTACTGCCTGGACTTCATAGTGAGACTGTGTCTGAAGAAAAAAAATATATTTTGCTTCATTTTAAAGCTGGAGCTAAGAGTATTAAATACTTGTTGCAGACATGTGTTCTGAAAAATGAAGTTAATTCATCTTTGGTTCCTATAGTAGAATATTTGGAACTGAATAATTTATAATGAAGGAAAGGTTTATTTAGTTTGTGGTTCTAGAGGCTGGAAAGTCCAAGACTAGGTGGCTGCATCAGGTGAACGTCATGTACTGCTTCCACTCATGGCAGAACATGGAATAGCAAACCGATCAGTGTGGAAGAGAGAAAGAAGGACAAACTATTCATCATGGCTAATGCATTCTCTAGAGAAAAACATTAATGCTTTCATAAGTGTTCTGTCTCTGTGACTCAGACACCTGCTACTAGGCCCTGCCTCCAGTGCGGCTGGAAGAGCAATCAAATTTGACACAAGTTTCAGAGGGACAAACCATATTCAAGCCACAGTAGGACGTGAGCGCTGATTTCCCTAATAAAATCTTGGAGGTCTTCCCAGACATCGTGGCACATTTTAATACGTGCTGATATTGATAGTGGTGACTCCTGACATTTGTTTAGTGCTTGTCGTAGTCCAAGGACAGTGCCAACCACTTCGCACACATACCCCACTCAGTCAATCTATCTGAGAACTCTAAGAAGCAGATATAAGAACAAAGCACACAGATGGGAAAGCCTGAGTCCATGGTCACCGGGCTAGGTTTGCTCTAGAGTCCACACTCAGGGAACTCTGTTCCAGAATCTGCTTTCTTAATTGCTTATATAAAGCCTTCTTGACCTTGTGGAGCCTTTTGAGAGTCCTTGTTACCGAAGTCTTTGCTACACTATCACTAACATGAGAATGGCTATCAGAACACAACAAACCACCATATGACTTCTCAAGTGACATTCTGTAAGCTATTGAGTATCCCCAAATGTCAAGCTGTCTTGTATGTAAAATGAAGATATACTTTTGGTGAGGACCGACTTGGTTACGTAAATGATCTAGCATGCATGAGCCATATGACAAGCACTCATTAATCATATTATGAATGAGACTGATAGAATAGTTTACTGTCTGAAACTTACTCAAAGTAAGAGAAGAGGATACTTAGTTTTGACAATTAATATCTGAGAGGACGTTGTAAGGGAAAACAACACTTGCGAATTGGAGAATTTTTTAAAGTGATATTGGAGATCTGCTCCGAGTTATACCCCCAGCCCATTTTATTTTCATTTCAAGATGACATCTTGCCAAGTACTAAGTTGTCCAGGTTGAGCTCAAACTTGCAGCCCTCTTGCTTCTGCCTCCCAAAGACCTGGGATTACAGGCCTGGACCATTAGGCCCAGTGGGCCTTGCAAAATGTTGACAAGTATTATGGTGGATTCCAAGCAGATGTGGCTGTACAAGTAAACAGACCATTCTGCAAACTGCCCCTACCTAGAGGAAGAATGGCAATATCGATCCTCATACTGATTAGGTAACTGAGGTCCCCAAATAGACTGTCATCAAAGTTGATAAGTGGCCCAAAAAAGGTTCTGTCTGTAGCTACCAACAGCTTGTAACTCTCTACTCATGTGTGGATTTCTGACAGTGGCCTGTCATTCATATTTTCACTTATTCATCATCGTCACTCTTACAAGGACAGAAAGAGCCGCAGTCACTGAGTTAGCCTCTCTGTCTGCCATCTAAGCCTAAAGCGTTAATCCTTCTTCTCTGAGGTCTGCAGTCAGTTGGCCATTCTAGCCACAAGGAGGTGAACAACATTTCAGTTTGGAGCAGAAGGGAAAGACAGCTACCTTATTTTCACTTATTTCCAAGCACACTACTAAACTCCCTGGGTTGTAACTCCCCTCCCGTCGGCCCAGCTCGCACGACCCTGGAAGAGACCTCTCTTGTCTATCCTATTCCTTCTTGGAGGTGCAGAGGGGCAATAGTAAGAGCAAGTGGATGTCTGTGCCGAAACACTTGTAAGGTCACTCCTGTACAGTCAACATTTCTACACAGGTTGATTCTAGGATTTTTTTTTTTTTTTTTTGAGACAGTCTTGCTCTGTAGTTCAGGCTGGCCTGAACTCATTATGTAGCTTAGGCTAGCCTTTAATTCATGGCAATTCTCCTGCTTCAGCCTCTTGAGTGCAGGGATTATAGGTGTATACCATGCCCAGTTTATGCGGTGCTGGGGAATTGAAGCCAGGGCCTTGTGCTTGCTAGGGAAAAGTTTTAACCATGGAACGAAGCTCCCAGCCCCGACTCCAGGACTGTTGCCACTTGCTCTCGCGATAACATCTCTGCTGAATTTCAGACTCCTTCCTATTGTATCCCCAAACTTTTCCTCTTCAGTGCCATGTTCATGCCATATACCTCTCAAGGTGCATTTGCTAAGTGCTCTTATATTGATCTCTTATATTTCTAAGTGATCTCTTATATTCATTTAAGACATGAATTTTATTATTTTGAAAGAACAGATGTCTTTCTAAAACACTGGCTAATGCTTACTCAGAAAACCAGCCTAACCAACTGAAAATCTGGTTCTAATTCTAGTGTCTTAGTTACTTTCTTGTCACTTTGACTCAACACCAACATCCACAACTTATGGAGGAAAGATTTATTGTAGCTTACAGTTTCAAAAGGTCTCAGTCTATACATGGACTGAGCTGGAAAATGGTGGAATCACATGGTGGTGCTGCAACTAGAGCTGGAACCAGAATTCCTGGGGCAGAGATCCTTACAGTACAGTGAAAGAGAGCGACTGGGAAGAAGGGTGGAATCAACCATGCCCCTCTAGGTCAAGCCCTAAGTTTCTGCCCCTTCCAGCCAGTTCCCCCTCCCAAACCTACACATGAGCTTTTGGGGGGATACACCAGATCCAAAGCACCGCATCTAGTTATATCACAGAGTCATATGCTATTCCATTGTAAGTCTAAATTTATTCTTTGCAAATGGATATTTCTTACCCATCTTACCTCAGAGGACTGAGACAATAATCATATATGAATGCATACATAGCATAGGGCCTGGGGATGCAGCTCAGTGATACAATGCTTGGCTACCATGTACTAAGGCCCTGGGTTCGAGCCCCAGCACTCAACAACAATAGCATAAATTATGAAAGAAGTGTAAAATCTGCAAATCACTATCTCACCGAGACGTTAGTATAGACATGTTTTATTTTTCACTATGTAGAGACAAAAGTAAATGCTTCTCTTCCGTCTCCAAGTGTTAACTGAAATGAACTGACAGCAAACAGAGCAGTAGTAGAGAACTATACATGATTTTATTAATGTGCACAAGGAAGATGTCATAGCATGGGAGTTGTACACAAAGTACAAGTGTCCCTTCAAGCCCAAATGGCTGAGGCTTGAGCAACCATCCACGATACAGCCAGCAATAAAGGCTTAGATGGGGAGGGTCTTAAGATACTTACTTTCAATTTTTAATTAATGCATAATATTTAGATTTTTTGAGACAGGGTTTTGCTCTGTGGCCCAGGCTGATCCTGAACTCACTATGGAGCCCAGGCTGGACTTGAACACACAGCAATCATCCTGTCTCATCCTCCTGAGTGTTGGGATTAGAGGCGTGCACCACCACACCTGGCTTATGTGGGTGCTGGGGAATTAAACTCGGGTACTTAGCCTTTGATGTAGCATGTGCTAGGCAAGCGCTTTAGCCTTAACCACTGAGCCATTTCTCCAGCCCCACATTTGGTATTTTTAAAATCACTGTTTCTTCTTTTGTTTTGTGTCTTAGCTACTTTCTCATTGCTTGGACAGAATCCATGACACCCACAGTTTTAGAGAGGAAAGATTTATTTTAGCTCACAGCTTCAGAAAGTCACAGTCAGTTCATGGGCATCTGGCAATGGTGAAAGCACCTGGTGGAGATGGGGGTGGAGGTGGAGTGAAGGCAGCCCCTGGCAGCACTGCAAACAGGAAGCCAAGTCGGAGAGAGAAGGGAGGAGGTAGCATGTACTCTTCCAGGCCCTGTCCCAGTGATCCACCCCTGTGAGGTCCAGCCTCTGTGTTCTACCCCTCCTAGGCTCAAGCCTCTAATCCACCACAAACCTGCAATTTATAATCTACCACATACCTGTCTTCCACCACACACCTGTAATCTACCACATGCCCATAATTCATCCCTCTAGACCAGCCTCCTATCTCTTAGCTGCACGTGGTTTCACAGATAATTCGTAACATCCAAATATATAAGATTTTGGAGGCCATTCCAAGTCCAGCCACAATGTTTTGCTTTTGTTTGTTTGTTTTTGTCATATGGGAGCCTGACCCTATCACTGAGCTACGGCCCCTGAACATTTTTATTTTTATTTGAGACAGGCTCTTGCTAAGTTGCTCAGACTGGCCTTGAATTTGTGATCATTCCGCTTATTTTTTCTTTTAAGTTTAATCTAACTTTATTTTTATCCTTCAAAGTGGTTCTGTCTCTATTCCAGGCTAATTTTGAACTTGCTGTGTATTCCAGGCTGGCCTCAAACTCTTGATCCTCCTGCTCCAGTCTCCTACGTGCTAGGATTATAGATGTGTACCGCAACATTCCCAGGTTATTTTTCGGGTTGTTTTTTGAATTACATGTGCAAGCATGGTCTTCTTGTACTCTAACAATTCTAACAATCTAAATCTACTTGTATTGTTTAGATTTGTTAGAAATAGCATTTTGGGCTTGATGTTTCTAATTTTTAAAATTCTCTTGAAAAACAATTGCAGGACTTCAACAGTTTCCTTATAGAAATTTGTTAAAATGCTTTATTTGATGTACATATGAAATTCACTAATCTTATGTAATAATATAGTTTTTGAGCTTATGGCTGTAATTTGAAAACCCTTAAGTCTAATTTTTTTTTTCATAGTCTAACAGGTTAAGTAAAACTTGTTCTGACCAAACCACCACTTTCAATCACAAATGATATGTTTGTTAATTTACACATTAATTTCTAATATGTTCAACTCAATTTGAGAGCTACAGTACTCGTATAAACTTTTACTCAGTCTTTTGGCATCTCAAGGGGTGAAGAGATGGAGAGGAAGCAGTGAATAGATCCAAGGCGGCAGTTGAAGAGGAGAAATACATTCCAAGTAGGATGACTATGGCTGGTAACCACAAATTGAATATTTGAAAATAGCTAGTAGGGAGGATTTTGAATGCTTCCAAATCAAAGAAATGATTTATGTTGAGATGATGAATAGGTTAATTATTTTGATCTGATCATTTCATATTGCATTCAGGTATTGAAATATTAAACTGTACCCCACAGACATATACACATATTATGTCAATTAAAAATGAAAACGTATCAAAAAATAACTCAATGTCATTGTTTGCACCGCAAGAAGGAACACTTAGTTACCACTTGCAACATGTTGGAAATATGGACTGAATTTCATTATTTGCTGATTGTATATTTGCAAATATGCCTGCTCGTCAAAATTTATTGGGACCCGCAATCAACACTCCATGCTTTCATGGTCACAAGCATATGCATGTGAGGAATGGCAGGAGAATTTACATTAATGGAGGAGGGGCAAGTTTTCAGCTGAGGTGAACCAGGTGATCCTCTGCCTTCTTGTTTTAGCTTTCTCTTATACTATCATTTGTTTCCTTTTCTTTTTTCTTCTCTTTTCTTTTCTTTCTTTATTCTATCTTTTTTTCCTTCCTGTTTTGTAGTACTGGAGGCTGAGCCCAGGGTCTACACACTGAGCTACATTCCTTTTTTTTATTTTGAGTTAGGGTCTTACCAAGTCACCATGTTGTCCAGATTGTGCCGGAAGATGAGATCCTCCTGCCTCAGTCTCCCAGAGTGCTGGGATTACAGGTGTGCACTGCCATGCCTGGCATGTGTTTCCTTTTCTATTGACAGCCATACGTTTCACATCTTTGTACTTTTTGTTGGTGATCTCATTGCTTGAAATGGTTCCCAAGCATAGTGGAGAAGTCTAGTGTGAGTAGTACAAGAGGCTGTGACATGCATCCCAGAGAAAGTAAGTTTGTTAGAGAAGCTGTCATCAGGTCAGGGATACATCGCTTTTAGCAGTGAGTTCAATGTTAAAGAATACACAATTTGTATCAAATAAGGTGTCTTTAAATAGAAACACTAGTAAAACAAAGTTATGTAATTGGCCAATTGATGAAAATGTTGTGACTAGAGACGCACAGGAACATACCCTGTATTACCCATGGGAACAAACATTCCTTGGTAGCTAATTGCTTGAGGCGACTTCATAGTACCTACTGTGGTGAGTAACAAGAATCAGCTGTACATTTGTCTGTTCTTATGAGCTAATTTTTCTTTTAAAATTTTTATTACAGAAGTTTTCTAATAGATAAGTAGAGAGAATACTACTATATAATCAATCCCCAGAGACCTGTTATGCAGGCGCAACAATTACTAACTCATGACCACTCTTGTTTCTTTTTTAATTCCCCAGTCTCTTTCCTCTTGAGCTTTGACACAAAGTCCCTTCACTTGAAAGAAGCGGACAGGGAGATGGAACAATGGAAAAATAAGCCATTATGCCTCACTGGCTGCAGGCAGAGATTGAGGGCTACACTGAGTGAGGGGAGTGGCCTGGGCAGCAGAGGTTCTATGGTCTGTTTTTGGCCTGTGATACATACCTATGCTCTGTACATGCTATTCCCCGTGGCCTTTATGGTGGGACCTGTGGGATACCTCCTGGAGTGGAGCCAAGGATCCCTAGCCTAGGGAGGGGGAACAAAAGCATCTTGGAACAGCCAGAGAATCACAAGCTGAAGGAGCTATGGGGCAAAAACCACATCTGGATTGTACCTCTGAAGGACAAGCTGGAATTTGCCCTAAAGCTGCGCTGAACAGGAACTTCTGGGAAAACAACGACAGACAATACAGTTCCCTAGGATCCTCCAGTGACCCTTGAGTGATCTCTCTCTCTCTCTCTCTCTCTCTCTCTCTCTCTCTCTCTCTCTCTCTCTCACACACACACACACACACACACACACACACACACCACGCTGCCCCATTATAGTCAGGCAGACACCGCAGCAGCTGAGAAGCCGCATCTGTTGTTTGGGGGCCATGACTGCTCTGGCTTCTGAGGTTCGGGCACTTTGCCGAGGAATGTCATGAAATGAACATTGGCTGTCAGAATTTCTTTGGCTTCGAGTAGGAATGGCTGGGATTTGGGTGGTGCCTTACCAGGGACTTCTACAGGTCTAGTTCCAGTTTTTACTGGGAAGAATCTAAAACTGCCTGGCTCCCTTCGGGAGCCCCAGCCTTTCGGATATTCTTCCTGGGTTCTGTGCTGGCAGCTCAGGAGTGGGGTTCCTTAGGGAAGGAGAGCATTCTTCTGTTCTTGAAAGCTCAGGCTGTTCACCTTGGACAGGGAGGAACGTGTGCCTAGTGGATTTGCTTGAAAACAGTTACTGTCAACGTCCTCCATCCCCACCACTGTACAGTGCAAAGCTTGAGGAATGTGGCACCTGAGAACTACTAATGAAGAAGAAAAAGAAAATTAAACCACTAGTTAACATGGAGTTACTTGAAGTTACCTTTTCTGTGTAAGGATTAAAGCAGAAGGACCTTCATTCTCATGGCGAGTGAAGCCAGGCTGGGAAGCTTGGTCATTGACCCTAATCCTGATTTCTACGAAGGTAACACAGGTTAGTTTCGGCTGAGTGATGTGGACCTTTAGCATTTTTTTCTTTTCTTTCTTTTTCTATTCACTACTGAGGACTGTGGCTGTTTTTGCACTGACCTACATCCCCAGCCTTTTTTATTGTCTTTTATTTTGAGACAAAGTATTGCTAAGTCACTAAATTGCCCAAGCTACATTCAAACATATGATACTTCTCCTTCAGCCTGCCAGCATGCAGGTGTTACAGGTGTACACCCCTCGCCATCTCTCCACTCTGGATCTGATCTATCTGAGTCTTACAAAGGAGCTTAGTCCTAAAAGAGCAACCTCCAGTCATTTTTTAAATATCATGAAAGGCAGATAAAGACCAAGTTATTGTCACAAATTGGAAGAGGTGAGGAGGCATGCTGATGAAATGTCATATGGTGTTATGGAACAAAGAAATTAATTTGGAGGGTGAGAGGCAAAGTTAAAGTACTTCCAACAAACGCAGGCCCTGGGTTCAGTTTCCTAGCACCACATAAGCCAGGCATGGTGGCCCACACCTGCAATCCCAGCACTTGGGAAGCTGAGACAGGAGGATTGCCAGGAGCTCAAGGCCAGTCTGGACTACATAGTGAGTTCAGGACCAGTCTGGAATATAGAGCAAGACTGTCTCAAAAAAGAAAAAAAAAAAGAAAGAAAGAAAAGAAAGAAAAGAAACAGTTAATATTATTGTATCAGTGGCAATTTCTTATTGTGGTAAGTATACCAGGATTATGTAAGATTTGGGAAGCTAAGTGAAACATAAACAGGAAGTCTCTGTAGTATCTTTACAACACTTTTGTGAGTCTAAAATTACACCAAAATAAAACAGTTTTAAAAAAAATATATACTTTTGGCCTAACTCTAGAGTTTATAATTCCCAAATACGGTCTGGTCCTGAGAATCTCTATTTATAACAAATTTCTAGGAACTGCTGCTGTTAGCACTAGGAAAACTCTTAAAATAAAGCTTAAAGAATTCCTAAAGCAGCTTGATGGTGTTTGCTATAATTTTCCTTAAATTTCCCTGCAATAAATACAAGAATTACTGAAAAATCTGTTCGATTTTGTGGTTCAAAAGAGGTTATTTATTTATTCATTTTATTTGCTTTATTTGATTTCTTCTCAATTACCAGCAGAGTCAACTTAAGCACAATGCAAAAAATGCATCAGTCATTCCTCAGATTGAATTTTTCATGCTTCTTTCACATACTATATTATTAAAAAATAATACCAAGCCTAAAAATGAGGCTAAGAGACTGACAAATTACAAGAATGGGTTTGAATATTGCATATTGCTAGGTATCGCTGGGAAATTACTGTTTACACAGTTCATTACAAACTATTGCAATGCTTATCTCTAATCAATTCTGTTTCTTTCCAAGAAGTCTTTAAAAAAAAAAAAAAACTTTTAGCTGAGGACATGGTCATCAGAATGTACTTTCCAGCTCTCTTCCAAGTAAAATTTTTCAGACAACTATCTTTTGGACATTCAGAAGAATGGGAAAATCCAATTCTACATGTCTTTAAGGAAATATTTCTTTTCTTTGCTTTCTAATGACGGGAATTGTGATTGCGATGGCCAGAAATGAAGCAGCCACTTTGGACCACAGGTGGGTGTGTCATGAGTATCATATAGCAGCAGGTTACATGTGAAACTACAACCTAGCTTCATTGCTTTTAGTTGCTTGTTTTTAGAGGTACATGCATATGTGGTGTAGCTGGTAATGTTTGCCCAAGTTATTTTTCAGAAGATGTAGCTAGCTTAAACCAGATGAAATCATTGATCCTTTTGTGTGTGTGTGTGTGTGTGTGTGTGTGTGTGTGTGTGTGTGTGTGTGTGTGATACTAGGGGTTGAAGCCAGAGCCTTCACACTGAGCTACATCGCAGCACCATTCCTGCCTCCTTTTTGTTTTTAACTTTAATTTTGAGACAGGACCTCACTAAATTGCCTATTCTGTGCTCAAACTTGTCTCAGCCTCCCAGGGTACTGGGATTACAGGTGTGCATCACCATGCCTGGTTCTGACTCTTTTGAGCCACAGCAAGTGTTTGATAAGTGACTTTCTAAGGTCAGAAGACCAAAACTCTACCCTTTTATCATGCCAATACTGCTATTTTCCTGAACATGTCTCCTGTGGAAAGGTATGAATTTTGATTGTTGTATCTGTAGACCACTGATGACTTTACTTTTTCTTAATTTCAATCACCTTTCTCCATGCCTTAGGCTATTTTCTTCTTTATCCCACAATTTCTTCTAAGTCTTGACCTGAGGTAGCCCAATCTGAAACTTGCTTTCCCATTTCCACACACTTGATTGCCTTATGAATAAACCTTCTTCTGCGAAACTTGTCATTTCAGTGATTGGTATACTGCAGGTGTGGCAGGCTAAACCGGCCTGGTTTGGTAACAGAAGCAGCCTGGATATCTGATACCACAGCAGCCCAAGCCCTGGACTACTTTTGGACTGCTTTTGTAAGAAAGAAAAATAGGCATCTATGTTAAGGTCCTGCTATTTTGGACAGGATGCCCCTTGACCTGATACAAGGAGTCATCCAGAAGTTGTGCAGAGTCGAATTCACTTAGCAAGAGCACCACACCCAGAGTGATTGGTAAATGGGAGATGAATAGTAATTGGAGATTCAAACCCAGCGGGGTTTTTTGCTTATTCCAAGCTTTGTCCTGTGCTCTGTTGACCACAAGATTTATTTCTGAGGGTAGCAGGCACTGCATTCAGCAAGCTCAGACTTTATTGTGGGGAAAAATAAACCATAGGAGGAAGGAGTTTGTTGAGATGTAGGAGTGGAAGAAAACAGAAGCCAGAAGCTCACTGGCATGATGTCAGTAGGCAGGATTAGATGTTGACTGCAGGCTCTGGAGCTAAATGCCTGTGTTCACATCCTGGCATTCACAAGAACTAATAACAAGTGTTATTAGGGTTTGTTTCTTAATGCTTTTAACACATAAAAATCTGTGAGAATTTAAATTATTATAGTGTCTGTCAGATAAAGAACACTCTGTAAGTGTAAGCTATTACTACCACTCTGGTACTTAGCAAAGGAAAAAAGAACTAGCTGTACCCAGCTACAATTTCTTGAAAGCTTACCCTGTTCCTAAGCTTGTACACATAAGACCTTATTTTATCAATGAAGAAGCTAAGATTTAGGTTTAGTGACCAGTCCAAGGTTATAAACTAATTATTGCTCAGCTAAACTTCCAACTGGACTCCAGAGTCATCCTTCTAAGCTAAATAAGGATCAAAGACAAAGCCTCCAAGATTTTAGGCTTCCTCTTGTACATTATATCTCAATTTCTATCTTAATGCTGTGTAACAGACTCTTTATAACTAAAAATGTCTGTATGGCATGGAAAGTTGGGCTATTGGAGTGACTGAGAGCAACAGCTGAAAGGAAAAGAACTGGGGTGTGCTCATCCTGGAGCCTGTGGCAAAGAAGGAGAGCCTGAGGGAAGACGGCTGAGCAGACCTTAAAAATGCTTCTTGCTGTGGTGGTGGCACAGCTTGTAATTCCAATACTTGGGAAGCTGAGGCAGGAGGATCATGAGTTTGGTCTTCCTGGGTTATTTGGCGAGGCCCTGTCTCAAGATAATAAGTAGGCTGAGGACATACTTCAATGTGAGGGCTCCAAGCTCAATGTCCAGTAACCCCCTTTTATAGTACATGACTTTTGATGATTTATGCGAAGAATGGCCTCTTAAGATAAATTTTAGTTCTATTATTCAATGATTCTGAAATATTGTTGTACTATAAACTATAAATTAGCTCATTGTTTAGCAATTTTATATTCTAAATTAACACTTTGATGGCTTTTAAATATCTCAAGGACTTTGTCATTTAAATTATTTCCATATATGGATTTAAAGGAATATCTGTAGGGCAAGTAATTTTTGTCTTTTCTTTCATTGTTCTTTTATTTGTATGTATTTGCAATACATAATCAGCATGAGAAGTTTACATGTCACATCTTGACCATTTAGGAACACTTTATTGCCAGGATACGGAAACAGAAATGTCAAAATACTGCAAAATGGGATTTCTTTGGTTTAGAGGATAAATAAGAAAAGAAATGTGGCCATTTCCGATTGACACAACTTTTGCGCCTTTACTGACCGAAAAACTATTATCTTTCCCAATGCAACTTTGTTCATTCATTACAGGTGCACACTTACAGTCAGGAATCCCAGCACTGCAAGACAGAGTCGCCAGTCCTGGACTAATCGGGACTACGTTGCTGGTTTAAGGCCAACCAGGCCTAAATAGCTACGCCTGGTCTTAAACAAAACCAAAAATAAATCAAAACAACAATAAAACCTGAACGCGAATGGAGAACAAAGTAAAAACACATATTCGTAAGTTGATGGCGAAATCTGGCGACAAAAATTATGGTTAGTCGAAGCTGCCCCTACGGCTCACAGGAGCCTGGAGGCAGAGCACACGGTCGGTGTCACCTCCTGCTCCCTCCAGCCAGCGAGGCCCAGCCCCCGGGGTAGGCGCAACAGGCCGGGTGTGGCGCCGCGACCCCGCAGGCCTCCGTAGGCCTGTCTACCCCAGGGGGTCGCCACCACCCCGCCGCTCTGCTCTCCCCGCCGGAGCCTGCCTCCCGCCCGGTCCTCGTCTAGCTCAGAACCAGGCTGCGGTGGCGTGCCCGCGGCCGACTCTTAGCGCCACTGGCCTCCGGGCACAGGGACCGAGCTAGCCCCCGCTGAGACCCGGAAGCGCGCCCCGCGGCGCAGGCGCCCAGCGGCCAGCCCGCGGGCCCTGGCGCGGTGACGTGGCGCGGTGGGGCGGGGCCAAGGTCGGTGGCGGGAGGGTGGGGGAGGAAGAGCGAGGTGCGCGCGGACGTCAGAGTGGAGAGCGGAAGGTCAGGGCGGCTCGGAGCGGAAGTGGGAGCAGTGAGTCTGTCCGCCATTGTGGGCCCGAGAAGCGGAGAGCGAGAGGGGGAAGAGGAGCGTGCAAGCGGGAGAGACGCGCCCTGCCGCCGACTCCCGAGCGCCAGGCCCTCGTTTCGGCTTCTCGGCGGGCGGCTGCGGCGGCGGCGGCTGGAACTCCGTCTGGCCGAGGGCGGCGGCGGCTGCTGTGTGCACGGGGAGAGGCCCAGGCGGCGGCGGCGGCGGCTCTTCTCGGGTTGCGGTGAAGAATGTCAGCCACTAGCGTGGATCAGGTGAGGGAGCGAAGGCCCGGGGCGCGGCGGAGGCCCGCGTCCCAGCGCGCCCCTCGCGTGAGGCCCCGGCGCCTGCCGCCTCCGCCGCCGGCCCAGTAACGGTGCCCCGGCCGCGCGGGGCCGCCGGGTCCCGCCGGGTCCCGCCGGGTCCCGGAGCCTGCGGCCGGGCGGCCTGGCGGCGCGGGCCGGGCATGGGCGATGGACGGCGCCTGGGGCCCTGGGGACGCCTCCCGAGAGCGGCCGCCGTGGGGCCGGGAGCAGGCGAGCCCGGGGACGGATCCGAGGGCCGGTGGGAGGTGTAGGGCCGGGGGCGGCCGGAGATCGGTGGCTGTGGAGGAGGATACGGTTGGCTTCGCTCCCACGCGGATTGTTTAAAATAACTTTTCGTTGATCGTGTCTTCGATTAACACACTTTTTCTTCTCTCTTCTTTTACTTCTTTACCTCACCTTTCGTCTTGCTACCTAGAGACCTAAAGGGCAAGGAAATAAAGGTGAGTTTGGATTTTTCTCCCCCCTTATTTCTTAATTATTGCCTTGTTACTTTTAACCTGCTTGAGAGGTTTCTTGTTTTCTTTATTATAAACGTTTAGGAAAAAAACAGTCTTAACAACCGAAGCAAACAAAACTTTGGCAATTCCTTGCCTTAAAAACCACGCTTACAGAAATCCAAGTAGTACGAAAAACGACTTTCTTAGTTGTATCTCTGTTAAACGAATACAGTTGTGAGTTGGTGTTTTTTCTTTAGGTTTCCAGTTTGTTATGTAACTTTTGCTCCAAAGATTTCTGCATATGTAAAAACAGTTAATTATATTCTTAAAGTGGACACTTGTTTGACGTGCCCAGAATTTACACTGAAACGTACAATTCACATAGTATTGCACGTCATATTAATGACATTCGTACTGTTAATCACTTAATCTGTGGAAGTCTGTTTCGACAAGGCCACAGCAGGATAGAACTCATAACTGAACGGATCTGTAACCTTGTTGCATAGTCCTGATTGCAGCCTGTGATTGAATCTCGTATTTTACAGTTATAGGAAGGACATTTTGGAGCTTCTGTTAGGACTGTGTGATATACTCTTTAGTAAGAGTGCCATTGAACTGAAAGCATTTTAAAAATGAGTGTATTTTCTATTTGTTGATATGGGACAATGTAATCAGCTGACTGAAACATGACATTAATCATGTGACATTTTTAAGTATAGAACAATAACTGCTTTTTTGGGATACTGCCAGTTAACGTTACAGTGAATTATATATTTTATAATATTTTGTAATGCAGTTAACATTAAGTAGATTATACGTTATTATATTACTTGAGTCAACAAAGGCTGGAAAATAAGACAGCATTTTAGGAGTGAGTTCTCTGCTTTTATTGGTGTGTTTTAAATTCGTTGGCTTTTATTTTCTGTTGCACATTAAGTTAATTTGAAAAGGAACAAGTTCTGTATCATAGGTTAATTTCTTTTTATGTTAGAGTACATTTTATATAGAAATTTACCTAACGGGTGTGAGGCACTGTGCTAGGTAACAGATTTATTGCTGTGTTTTAATTTAAAAAAATGTTTTCAATATATAAACATAGAAATTTAGAGTTTTAGAATTTTAATTTAGATTTGTGTTAAGCATAAATCTTGGATATTGTTGAACTTTAAATGAGGTTTGAAAAAATTGTAAATTTTAAAAAATTTTTGTTTTTGCTAGTCTGCCCATTAAGAGGTATTGTAGACTTGGAGATGTATGAAATCTGTGGTCATTATTGCCTAGCATAAATTATTTTATCCTAGATCTATGGGGAGGTGACACTTTGCAAGGCTATTTGAAATGCTAAGTGTTTTGTGTTACCTGCTTTAAGGTAAGTGCACAGTTCTATGAAGTACTTGCTTGACAAAACAAATCTCTAGAACAGTGTATTCTAGAACATTGTGAACTAGTTGTATGTTAACTGAAAGTTTGATTTATGACAAGATTATTTCAGTTAGGTATGGCCTGCTGACATCTTTGATACTGTAGATACAAGTTACCCATAACCTACATCACATACTGATTGTTGGTATTATACATGTAAATTTTAAAATGTTACATTTTGACTGTAAATGTTTTCTAGTCATTTAAAAAATTTTAATCTATCAGCATCACTTCTGGTTGGGTAGTTAGATGTACCTAAACTATTTGGGTAGTTCTCTATTCCAAAGGTTTTTCTTTTTTCTTCTTTTGTTTACTTCTTAATTTTATCTAAGAATAGGATTTCTTAAAGAGTCCTTACAGCTACTGCCTTACAAAGTGAGCTTGAATATATTGCACCTTTTTTGTCAGTTTACCCCATAAAATAAAATAACTCTAACATAAATCCTAGTATTATGATTGTTGTAATTATTATAGTTCTTTGGGGTAGTAGCCATTGTATTTGCTGGATTCTTCACCTTCTCAAGGAAGACTTCATTTGTATGGAATGAAAAAAGCACTGGCCTAAAAATAATGGTAATCACTTAAGTTTCTTTAAAGGATAGGTGCTACAAGCACATATACATATACAGTACTTGTGTTTTTTACTTCTTCGGGAAAAATTAACAAGACAATACCACTTGTGAACTCACACTATTTGAAACTCGTTACTGACTTGATTTCTGAGTTTTTATAAGAATTTTGTTTACTTCTGTAAGTAGAAGGTATTGACTAATTTTCTGTGCTACAACCTCGATATTCTAAGGATAAGTAGTAATTTTTAATTCAGAACTTAGCAAGCTTATGAAAAATACATGTCCCTGAGAAGTTTGTCAGTTAGCTTTGAAAGTCTAATTCTTTGCATTTGGATTAATATAGTTTCAGAGATGGTAGAAACTATATTTTTTTCTAAATTAACCTGTTGGCATTGTTGGCTTAACATGTGACTTTTAATGTCTGATTTTCTGCTGTGTTTTTCTACATATCCCTAATGACTTAATGCATGGAAGGAGCTAAAAGAAATTGATTTCATTCTTGTTGTTCAGCAGAAATACCTTTGAAGTAAAATTATTCTAGGTGTACTTGTTAATAAATTGTGAACTTTTAAATTAATAGATTGATTGTATGGATTGTCAGAACTTTTTATTATGGTTGGCAAGGGTAATACTAATGCATACTTGAAATTTAAGGGTAATTATTTACTTGTTGGTACATAGATTTAATACTGATTTATATGTTATGCATTATCAAATAGAATTTTTGCTTTCTGGGATGAAGGTAGGCTCTGCCTTCCTTGGCAGCATTATGAAGAAAGTGGCAGAGGCATCAGCTGCCATCATAGGCCTTGCTCCATTCTTTCTCCTGTTCATTCAGTTTATGAATAAGCAAATATATGCAGAACGGTTAGTCTTTTTTCTCTTTTTTTCTCTTCCAACAGAGGGACATGTACATTGTTTTATACAACTGCAATTTAAAAGAATTAGGTTGAATTTGGCCAAGCTCTAATGTTTCTGAAAAGTAGTGCAAAATACCTTACACATTTTGGCAGTATTATGTTGTATCCTTTTCCCTGTCCTCCCCCAAAATGATTTCAAAGCACTTTACTATCATTATGTTAGGCTTCATTTAATTATTAATCCTTACAACATTCCTTTAAGGAGATAGAGGGTATATGGTATTGTTGCTGTTTTTGTAGGTGGGAAAACATGATGCACACATCTGTTGACTTTCCTAACTTGATGTAGTCAGGACCAGAGCAAAGAATCACCTGGCTTCTAAGGCCCATGTTCTATCTTGATTTGACTCTGCTTCATAGAGCAGAGGAAACAGAAGAATCATGTAAGTCATCTGTTCTCTTTTCCCCTGAAGAACTTTAGAGACTATGGAACTGGCTTGGGTTTCATTAATATTTCATTGATTTTAGTTTCCAAGACATTAGATTATCATTAAATAATCAAACACGATAAAGTTTTTAGAAGACAGTTGAATTCTTTACAAAATCTGAAACTCCAAGGCTAGTGTCTTATTTGGAATCTAATGAAAGTTGCAGATCACTGTATGTGAAATACTTTTAACTAAACATTTTTTCTTAGATTGATTTTTTGTATGTTTTAGGCTTTTTAGATGCATATGCATCATTTAAAAATAACTACAGTACTGCACTTACATGCTGTGCACAAATACTAATTTGTTATTAGGCTCAGCCTCTTAGATCAGAAGGAATGAAGAATATATTTGGATAAATTTTAAATAGGTACTTCTTGACTATAGTGGCAGTATGGACTAGATTCTTGAGAATTTAATGGCTATAATAGATGTAATTTCAAAATGATTAGTTGTTTTCTTTTGCTTTCTTTTCCTTTTTTCCCCCCTGTCTTTCCCTTTTCCTTTTCTTTTTCCTTTTCTTTGTGGTACTAAGGATTGAACTCAGGAACTCAGGCCCTTGTACATGTTTGGCATGCACTTTACCAATGATGTACTATAATGTACCCCCAGCTCTAGTTAGCTGTTTTAACTATAGGCTAAATTATACTAGGGCAATAATTTTTTTCAACACATAAAAAAACATGCATAACTACCCAGGACAGAAAAGTAGTACACCAGTGGTAAAGACCAGGTATGTTAAAGTCTCTTGATCTGAAATAATTAAGCCCAGTCTTTAAAATGACACTGGATATAACCCAATGCACCATCTTCGTTTTTGTTTTTTATTTAAATTGTGAAAGGTGTTAAGTTCAACCATAACTGTAATGCAGTCTGTATCAAATACAGTCAGACCACTTTAGTGGAATCAGGGTCAGGTTGATCTTTAGATGAATCTTGTGGCCTCCAAGGAGCAATTCATTATCTTCAGAAGTCTACTTTGAAGGCCTCCCAGAATAGTGTCTTGGAGTGATCACAGCTTTATGCTGGCTAGGAGAGAACTAAGGGATTTCACAAATCTTTGCCTCCAAACCATGTTTCAAGCCATGTTTTACTTTTTAGGTGGCAAACTTATAGCAAAATTAGACGTAATGAAAATGTTACATATTAGAGGAACACACCCTAAATTCATCAGTCCCATCAATTTATAATATTTGGTGCCATTATAGTTTTGAACACTTTGGATATTGAGGATTTTTTCTTTTCATTCCAAGAAAGAGACGTTCTCGGAAACTTTCAACTTTTTTCCTCTGATGTATTTATCTTTTAAACAACTTTTAATACTCCCACATCACATTTTAACCTAATTTGAGTTCTGCTTTTGTGGTTCTGACATCATTTTTAGTTGTATTTAGACTGTGTAACATTTAGTAACATCTGAGATTGCAGAATACTACTGTTACTCAGATGAAATGAAGTATGTACTATGAGTAACCTCCTTGAAAGAGTAGCTCAGTTAAGAGGCCTAGAGAGGTCAAGCCTATAAGCCTATAGTGAAAAGTCACCTCTCTCTCCTTGATGGAGGACTGCGATTCAAATCTAGGGTTTTTTAATGCTCGATGGCAGCCTGAAACTATTGAGAATGTCTTTATAGAATATTTGAAAATGATATCTGAACTAATGGGACATTCTGAGTTATTCTCTGGCTTGCTTTTTCATGTGTCTCACAAGTAATAATGGTTATGTTGAGTGTCTTAATTATATTTTTGCTTTAATGTAAACGTTTTCTGGTTTGTTCCTGGTGATTGAACCCAGAACCTCAGACCAAGATAAGCACATGCTCTACCACGGGCTATATGAGCTTACCAGTCTTCATAGTTGTGGGTTTAGAATTTAACTTTCTATTTAGATGTTCATAATTACAGTTTATTTGTTGTAACATTGTTTCAAGTGAAATTTAACTGCCATAACTCAAGTGTTTAAAAAATCTACTGGAATTTTAGATAAGAATAATTGTAATAAAATTTGGAAAAATTAAAATACAGAAATAGAAAAAATAGTTAAAAGACTTACACAGATAGTGTTAAAGGTAGATAATATTTAGAAATCTGTCCGCAACACTTCTTGAAATACTTAATTTAGGGGCTGGAGGAATGGCTCAACGATTAAAATGCTTGCCTAGCAAACGCTAAGTCGAGTGCTAAGTACCTGAGTTCGATTCCCCAGCACCACATAAGCTGGGCATGGTGGTGCACACTTGTAATCCCAGTACTTGCAAGGCTGAGACAGGAGTATTGTCATGAGTCCAAGGCCAGCATGGGTTCCACAGTGAGTTCAGAACCAACCTGGGCTACAGAGTGAGACCCTGTCTCAAAAAATAACAAAACAAAAAAACTTAGTTTAGATTGAGGCATAGCATGAGGGAACCCTTTGCAACATTTTAGTGTACTTTACATGTTGAAATTGGAGTTATTAAGAGAATGTCACTATAGCTTTTATTTGTGCAATCTTGGGCTTATTTATCTCAAGATTTTTGAAGTTTTTTTTAATGACACCATACATATTTGTGTCTGAAATAAAAATTAACCTTAAGAGATTCTTCAATAAAAAGAACAAAGAGGCCTAGAGGAATGGCTCAGTGGTTAAAGCGCTTGCCTAGCAAATGCTAAGTGCCCTAGTTCGATTCCCCAGCATCACATAAGCTGGGCGTGGTGGTGCACGCCTGTAATCCCAGCACTTGGGAGGCTGAGGCAGGAGGATTGCCGGGAGTCCAAGGCCAGCCTGGGCTCTGTAGTGAGTTCAGGACCAGCCTGGACCACAGAGTGAGACCCTGTCTTAAAAAAGAAGAATAACGATCTCAATATTTTTTCTAAGTTGGTTTGAAAAAACTGAAAATTTTAGGTTGTGCTGTGAGTTTCATAAAAATAATTTACAACATTCTAATACAAATGTGTTTTTTAGTTTCAGTACAAAACGGTTCGATTCATCAAAAAGATGCTGTAAATGATGATGATTTTGAGCCATACTTAAGTAGCCAGACAAATCAGGTAAGTCTTCTGGCAGTTTCAGATTTTAGGAAGTAAAGACTTTTTTTTTTTAGTACTAACTGATTTTCATCAAGATTCGCCTACTCTGACTGTGTATAGTAAACAATAGTCATAGATCTGTGGCACAGAATAGTTCTCTGAGATTGTAGGTGGCTGAAACTAGGCTATGAAATAGAAGTATTTGTGGAGAGGGAATTAGTTTGTGTAAGATTTTTGATTAAAGATAGTGATTTATTTTTTATAGTGCATTCCAGTTTAAATTTCATTAAAAATTACTACAGGTTTTTATATAACTTGATGTTAGGGAATAGAATTAACTGTTTTGTAAATATTTGCTTCTGTATTGTGAGAACAGAAGATTTGTAAGATCATCTGCTTTTAGTTTAGTGTGTGTGTGTGTGTGTGTGTGTGTGTGCGCGCGCGCGCGCGCGTGTGTACATGCACTAGGTTTTTACCCAGAGACTTACTCATGCTAACCATATACTCTATACCATAGAGCTGGAAGCTCACCTGCTAGTGGGTCTTGAGGATTATGGGGACATTTAAATGTTGAAAAAACAATAAAATGATGATATTAGGTGTCTATATTCTGTTTCTACATTCTTGGTGGCCTACTACTAAAAATATACCTCTGGTAGAAACAGATTTTGCAAATAAATTTTAATATTAACCATTCTTTTTAGCACGTTCTAACATGAAAGGGCTTTTGTAGCTTTGCTTAAGAAAGGAAACAAGGGAGATGGATATCAAATTTTAACATAGATTTTTAAAAATTTGAAGAACAATTAACCAGATATTATGACAGAACTTCGCATTTCTAAAGACAGTTTGACCAAAAGTAACTTTCAGTTTGTGGAATGTAGAATGGCTTTAGTTATTACAGAGACAGGTGGTTGTGTTGGACCTGATCCACTTCCTGACAAGTCTCCACCACTTGTCTGCTGAATGCCATGCCTAGTACACATTGGAGGAAATAAAATGAGAAAGAATAAAAACTGCTGATAGAAACTTTGAGTTTGTCTGCCTTTAAAACAGTGAAGAAATTGATTTCACATTTACATAATCCAACTCTATCTCAGTAACATTTACTTTTTCACCTCAGAATTGTGAAAGAATGTATCACTAGAAAGTAGGAGATATTTGCACTGAAAGGTAGGGCAAAATTTAAATGTACTTTTGTCATATTTTGCCTCATATAGTAATTTCTTTTAGCATCTCTTAGCATTATTTCCCAAGTTTTTGAGAAATTATTGTATAGTAAATGTTCTCTAAGAGCCTCCATGATCACATAAATTTATAGTTCATTGGGCTGAACAATTGAACTTTTCTCTTTTTTTGGTATTCAGGGTTGAAACTGGAATTTTATGCATGCTGAGTAAGACATTGCCTCTGAGTTACAGATCCGGACCCTAGAAAATCATTAATTTTTAAAGAATGTGAAAGCATTTACCTTAGTAGTGAAACCAAATGAATTTTTCATTTGCAGCATTGCTGTTTATATTAGTGAAAACATTTATGAAAGATATTTTAGTGTATTACACATTTAAAACTCCTATATTATAACTTAAGGTGTTTAAATCTGTACACTTGTATCCTATTTGAAAGAAATTTTAATATTTGGTTCCAGTAAGACTATATTCTGTGTCTTTGCCAGTACTGAGTGTTGTTCAGCAGTAGTCCTTGTGTCTAAAAAGTGTCTCTAATGATGCAAAAGTGCTCTTTAAATGTAAATACTATATAATGTTGAAAACTAGGAGTATTTTAGATAAAAATCCAGTAATCTTAAAAGTGAATTGTATAAGAATTTAAGTTATTCATAATTACCTAGCTAAAATGGAAAATTAAATACAAGCTTTTAAGGAAGTTCAGCAGATTAGTGACAAGTGGATTTCTTGCTAAAATATCTCAGGTGATTTTGACTGACTTTAAAATTAAATAAGGATGTAATAAGTTCCTAATACAGTGACCTAACGGAAGCAATTGCTTAATAAATTTTTTTAAAAAAATTAAGTCCCTTGGTCTGATAGTGTTGCTCAGAGTTAAAGTGCTTTCCTATCATGTTGAGGGTCTAGGTTTAGACTTTAGTACTGCAAAAAAATTACTTTATCTGGTTTTAAAATTACAAATAAAGTAACGTATTTTAGTTGGAAAGGTATTTAATACTTTTGGTTGATGATTTGAGCCATTTTGTATACTCACATCAAACCTAGGGATCTGTTAGGATAAATTGTGATTCTTCTACACCTGTGGCAGCATATTTCTTCTGCATTTTAGTGTTTATTTATTTTTTAATTTTGGGTGCATTACCAGATGCAAACCTACAGCCTGGCACACATTTAGCAAGCACTCTACTTCAGGCGTGTGTGTTGAATGCTCTCAATCCCTTCTCTGTTGTGTTCAATTTCGTAGTTTTTTTTTTTCAACTTTAAAAGTTCTCTGTTGTTCTTCAGAATAATTTGGTGACTAATTTGATTGGAAAATTTATGTTTCACTTGTCATTCTGAAGGATTCTATATCAGGGAAATTAATAAGATTAATAAGTAGAATTTCCATTTTATTTTTTGTTCTCTCACTGCTTTTAATTAAGATTTTTCTTAATTTTTGATTATTAGAATGGTTTTTTTTTGCTAGTACTTTCGTACTGTAATCTCCAATTCATCTTAAAACTGAAACCCACAGTGAGTCTGTCTCCATCATTGTCAGTAAAGAATTATCACAGTTTGATGACAGTGGATACATTTGATATGTGAATGCTCTCAAAATGTCTCCAGTTTTTTCCTAACTCCATGTTTTTTTCTTTCTTCGTCTTAAGTAGGAAAATAGGCCATATAATTATTTTCTGAAAATGTTTTCTAGTTACCATCTTTGTATGTATGTATATGTTGTGTATATACGCTCATGTATACCCACACACACTCATGTATACCACTTCCATGAAGTCTTTCTGGGTTTCCTGAATATTAGCTGTCTCTTCTTTATACTAAAATATTTTATTTTGCTTTCTTTGTTCTTGAGTTATAGTACCTATCATATTGTGAGAGTAAAGCATCTTCCCACAGGCCTGGGAAGTGCTTTTGGCCAAAGACCTTGTTCTGAGTATTCTCTGTTCCCAGGGATAGGCTTGCTATCTGGCCCAGAGCTGGCCTTCATTATTTATTAAGTGAATGATAGATTAAGTTCTCAGAATAAAAGGATGAAGAATTATGGGTCGTGAAATACTCAGATTTTATTAATACGTGACATCTTGTGATTTACATACGTATAAATTAACTTTGGAAAGTACAGTAACAGATAAAAATACATACTAGAATTAAAAATATATTGAACATGACTTACGTTTTTGCTAATTCAGAAGTTTAAAACTTTTAAAGTACCTCAAGTTCTTAATGGAAAATAGTATCTTTTACTCTGCAGAAGTCCTATCATTGGTAAATGATACCTTATCCAATTCTATTGAAATTTTATGTTTTATTCAGCTTTTAAAACATCTTCATATTTTCTTTTTTAGACATAGGTATAATTATGAAGTAAAAATAAGTATTAGATTATTATAACTGAAAGACTCAGCTTTAAGCATTATAAAATGTCATCAGATCAGAACAGAAATGAACTTTTATTATTTAAGTTTTCTCTAAATAGAAAAAGTCATCTGTATTACAAGGATAAAGAATCATTATAAATGACCAGAATTCTAAGGAAATACTTCTACTTTTTGACATTTTTGTGTTTGTATAGGGGGAAAATACTTGAGCTATAGGTTTAACTCATAACACTTTATTTTGCTTCTAGTACTGGGCAGTTAACAAAACTTTTAAGAAATCTTCATAGGTGGGAATGTGGCATCACAATAGAGCATGTGCTTAGCATGCTGGAGGTCAAGGGGTTCATCATTCCCCAACAAACGGAACCAAAAAACACCTTCACAGCTGAGAAGAGCAGGAGGTAGCATCCCCATTTTACTTATGAAGAAATTAAATGATCTAAGTACTAACTGAGAAAGCAGGGAAGTGCTGGTGGGTAGTAGTGTCCACTTGCAGTCTTAGCACTTGGGGAGGCTGAGGGCAAAGGATTGTAACTTCAAGCTCAGCTTGGGTAGCTTAGTGAGTTTGCAGACCTTATTGTAAAATAAAGGACCAAAAATAGAGTTTAGTGTGAACAGCATGGGTTTTAATCCAAAATTCTGTGAAGGAAACAAAAGGTGAGGAAGTAAAGAATTTCACTTATTAAAAAGCTTATTATAAAAAAATTAAATTGTAAATAAGACTTACAGTGAACACGTGTAAACCTAGTACCTAGATTCTGCCATTGGTATTTGTCATGTTTTATAATATACTTTTCTTTGTCCATATATCTTTTGTTAACATGTTTTTCTTTTATGTATTTCAAGCTAAGTTGAAGTCTTCATGCATTTTTCCCTAAGTAGTTCAGCATAAATATTAATAGTGCAAATACCCATTTATACATTTTCCTTTTGAAATAAAATTCATGTATAATAAAATGATAAAAGTATATGTAGTCAGTGACTCCATAAATACATGCACCTGTGTAACCTAAGCCATCATTTACATGCAAAATAGAATTCTTTAATTTGTAACTTTCATCAGATTTAATTTTATATTGACCTTTAGGTACATGTTAAGCAATTGCTTCTTTTATACTATAAATTGAAAGTTTACTGTTTTATAAATTATATAGTTTTCAAAGCAATATTAAAACTTAGGGGAGGCTGGACAAATAATGCAGTAGTTGGAGGCCTGCCTAGCAAGTGCAAGGCCCTGGGTTCTATTCCCTAGTACCATGTAAGCTAGGCGTGGTGGCGCACATGTGTAGTTTCTGCACTTGGGAGGCTAAGGCAGGAGAATTGCCATATTTTGGAGGTCAGACTGGGCTCTGTAATGAATTTAGCACATACTTGGAATACAGAACAGACCTGTCTCAAAAAAACAAAACTTAAAGATGCATTGTAGAACAATGACATCTATTTATTGTCTCAGATATTTAACATTTTTTTGTGGAAAGAACATTTGAAATATACTGTTAACAGTTTTGAAATGTTCCTTATTGTGTTAACTGTACTTACTGCAATTAATAATAGATCTCAAAGAAAAAACCATGTATTTCTCTCCTGGGATTGTACTCTTTGGCTGTCATCTGCTCCATACTCCTAGCTTCTGTAGCCACCATTTAATCTGCTTCTACGAGTTTAGTTGTTTTAGATTGTGCATGTAAGGAGAACCTGTGATACTTGTCTTTCTATGCCTGGCTCAGTTCACTTTGCATCATGGCCTCCAGTTATGTCCATAGTGTCACAAAGTTTTTTCAGGTCTCAGTGTGTATTTTTTTTTTTTTTTTTTTTTGTGGGCTGGGAGTAGAACCTAGACACCTCATGGTTCACTTGAACGTGATAATAGATATCTTCCAGGTTTTATTTTTTGTTTATGAGTAAGTATGAGGTCTCTGGTTCTGTTCTCACCAGTATATTTGATTATACCCAGTGATTATTGTGCTCCTTTTTCCCCGGCTTTGGAAACGAGAGTCTTAACGTTGTCAAGGCTGATGTCAGGTTGCTGGGCTCAAGCAGTTTTCTCAACCTCAGACTCTGGATTGTTGGGATAACAAGCATGTACCACTATGCTTTGTTTATTGTACCATTGTTTTGCTTATGTATTACTGTTACTTTTTCTGTCTTAATTCTTCGAGAATGAGGAAAATGTATATTATTTCACATCATATCACTGTATAAAGGTACCTTTAATGTAAGGTTTCATGATTTTCAAATCATGAGTAGACTAGTTTGAACAGACTGTACATCACTTGTTAAGTTAGTTACATCTATCGTTACCAGCATGGAGGTAAAATATGGAAGTAAGTTTTGACTTGTTTCTATCATAAATGGTAAAATTTTGTTCCTCTTTGGTACTGAATTACATTCCTCTAAATTTCTGTTTAACTGATAACTTAAAAGCAGTCTTATGTTCAGCAAAATATACTTTATAATTTGTACAAAAATACATTGGAAACTCAACACTGTTACTTGTTTTCCCCCCATTTTATCGATATGTGTAAGTACAAAATTTAAGGTTTACAGTGAAGTTTAGCATTTTCTGCACATATCTTGTCAAGGTGACAAGGACTTTCTCACTCTCCTTTTGTCCCACCCCCTACCCACCCACCTCACCCTCCCGCCCTACCCCCCTGTTTCACTTTGTTTTTCGTTTTAAGTTCCATAAAGAGTTGTGATCTGGGTCTCTCATACCAGAGTGTTGTTATTTATTTGTTTATCTATCTTTGCAGTGCTGGGAGTGGAACCATAGTTATGTGTATTGTTAGGCAAGAGATCTTCCCAATAGTGTCCCTATTTCCTATGTTCTGCCATTGGAACCAAAAGCAAAGCCTGTATTTTAGAAGGATATTACTGAAATTATTCTTATACAGCTGTGCAAAAAAATCTTGGATTTGCTTAAAATTGCTGAAAGAGTTGGAAAATAAGTGGGTACCATGACCATTTATGCAATATATTGAAAAACTACGAATCCAAGGTTAGTCTGGGCTCCATTGTGAGTTCAGGACCAGCCTGGACTACAGAGCAAGACCCTGTCTCAAAAAAAAAAAAAAAAGAAAGAAAGAAAGAAAGAAAGAAAAAAGAAAAACTGGAGGTGGTAGTGACACTTAAGCACCTTGTTAAATTTACTGGAGGTTAACATCACAGTGCCATACCTATCAGTATTAAATTCTGAGTAATTTTATTTTTCAGATATTCTAGCAGTCAAATTACAGATGTGTATAGGTGTATGCATCGTGTGTTTCTAAAGTTTGCTCATTTATTTCTTCAAGATCTTTTTCTTCAAAATGCACTGTTGGTGTATTTGACCTCTGGTTAGGCTTTTCTTTGTAGCTGTATATAAATATAGCAGTCATTATCTCTGCAGTGGTGCTACTATTGTGGCTCCAAAATGGTGTGAGAGTTCTTTGAATTTATTTTCAGTGATAGTTAATAATTACCCAATAAAGCTATAGAATGCTGAATGAAGTTAACAGATTGTATCATATGAATTTGTAATTTTGAATATAGCAAAGTACATCTAATATGAAGAATATTTTTGCAAAGCGTTTTGTAGTGATTTTTGTTTAAGTAGTAAAAAGTGACAGGTGTAGTTTTCAGAGTAGTGGCCAGATGTTAATGAAGATTGAACCTAGGACCTTTGCACTGGCTTGTGAGCTACATTCTCACACTTTTTAAATTTGTTATATTGAGATAAGGTTTGCTAGGTTGCACAGGCTAGTTGATAACAGGTTTTGTTAAATCCAAGTTTTACTGGTGATACCCAGTAAACCATTGTCAGAGTTGTTGATTTAAATATAACCTCTGTTTGGTTCTAAAGTTATTTTAATTTTATTTGTATCAGACGATCATTTCCAAAGATAGCATATTATTTTACCTTTCTTCTAGACAGTGGACAGTTGGAACAGTTGAAGAGTATATCCCAAGTGATTTCCTCAGTGGATAGCCCTGGACTTAATCCTTGTCACCGAAATAAGTAATTAAGAAAAGGAAAGAAAATGAAGCATTTCAGTTTTCTTTTTCTTTTTTTTTCTTTTTTGAGACACGGTCTCACTCTGTAGTCCAAGCTCGTTCTGAGCTCACTCTGTAGTCCAGATTGGCCTCGAACTCACAGCCATCCTCCTGCCTTAGCCTCCGAGTGCAAATATTACAAGTGTGCACCACTATGCCTGGCTTATGTGCTGCTGGGAAACACTGCTGAGGCATGCCTCCAGTACCCATTTCAGTTTTTCATAAGCCTTTACGAATAACTAAGAATAAGTTAGTAAGTTACAGATAATTTTATGATATTGTTATACATTAATATTGATAATTTTTTTATTTTTTAATGTTAGTGCCAGGTATTGAACCCTGGGCCTCTTCTACTGGGCAAGTCATCAGACACTGTGTTGTACTCTCAGCCATTGATAGATTTCTTGAGTGGAAAATTAAGTCACAGAAGGGTCCCAGAAATACAACTTAAGAAATAAATGAGTTAAGAACTTTATATTAGGGAATTTAGTATGTCTATATAAATGAAAATTAGCCCTGATGATATTGACCCTATGAGAGAACACCAGATTTCCTAAATTTGTTTGGCCTAGTATAATCCTACAAATCTGTCATCAGAATTTTTTTCTTTCTTGTTTTTTAGCCATATCCTGAAAGTATTAGATTTTATTGACTTATTAAAAATTTGAGTGTTCTACTCATTAATAGAACTTGGTGTTTTAGTTTTTAGCAAATTAAATGCATGGTTAGTACTCAAAATGAAGGTTAATTTAATCGCAGTAATTCTAAAACACAATTATATGAACTTTCTGTTTCTAAATTTAAAAACTGTGATCATGCAAGCAGCTTATTGTATAAGATTTTGAAAAATAGGAGAACGTAAAAAGGGTGTCTGCTGTCATTCCCTTAAGAAACCAAGAGAAGAAATTTATTTCCTCTTCAAAATGAGCACCGAAGAGCCGAACAAGAAAGAGTTTTGGATAGTGCTCAAAAGAGTGACACTGAGTCTTTCTTCTTGGGATATGGTGTTTTTGCATTTATTTTTAGTGGAAGTATACAATTTAATGGCTAAACTGAATTATATCATATATAAACTAACTCTTCTATTTGACATAGTTTCCATATATTTAAAATCCTTGCGTGTATGTTTTTAAAATGTACCTGTTGCTTAAAATGAAGCTGGCTGTGATAGTTTTGAATTTTGTGCCTGCAAAGTTTACAAATCAGTTTTTTTTTTTTTTGTAGAAATTGTGGCATTTTAAAATTTTGATACAGGATTTGACTCTTCAAACAAAAAGAATGCCCATTCCACTTCACCCTGTTAAAAATCTGTGTTGGTAATTTTATAAGAAAAATCTTAAAATATGAATACTTCAAAATTTTCTGCTAATATTAAATTTGAAATTCTATCTAGAATAGGTACCTTTTTTACTTACTTAAAACAGTTTTGTTTTAATATTTCAAATGTCTTCTTTCCCCCTTCCCACCCATTAACAGGACATTTCTCTACTGATTGTGGTCTTCTGTTTTTCAGAGTAACAGCTATCCACCAATGTCAGATCCGTATATGCCTAGTTACTATGCTCCATCCATTGGATTTCCATATTCTCTTGGAGAAGCAGCATGGTCCACAGCTGGAGACCAGCCTATGCCATATCTCACAACTTATGGACAAATGAGTAATGGAGAGCATCATTATATACCAGATGGTGTTTTTAGTCAACCGGGGGCACTAGGAAATACCCCACCATTTCTTGGTCAACATGGATTTAACTTTTTTCCTGGTAATGCTGATTTCTCTACATGGGGGACAAGTGGATCTCAGGGACAATCAACACAAAGTTCTGCTTATAGTAGCAGTTATGGCTATCCACCTAGTTCTCTTGGGAGAGCTATTACTGATGGACAGGCTGGATTTGGCAATGATACTTTGAGTAAGGTGCCTGGCATTAGCAGTATTGAGCAAGGCATGACTGGGCTGAAAATTGGTGGTGACCTGACAGCTGCAGTGACAAAAACTGTAGGTACAGCCTTGAGCAGCAGTGGTATGACTAGCATTGCAACCAATAATGTGCCCCCAGTTAGCAGTGCAGCACCTAAACCAACCTCGTGGGCTGCTATTGCCAGAAAGCCTGCCAAACCTCAACCGAAACTTAAACCTAAGGGCAATGTGGGAATTGGGGGTTCTGCTGTACCACCACCTCCTATAAAACACAACATGAATATTGGAACTTGGGATGAAAAGGGGTCAGTGGTAAAGGCTCCACCAACCCAACCAGTTCTGCCTCCTCAAACTATAATCCAGCAGCCTCAGCCATTAATTCAACCACCACCATTGGTGCAAAGCCAACTGCCTCAACAGCAGCCTCAGCCACCACAACCACAGCAGCCACAAGGACCTCAACCACAGGCCCAGCCTCACCAAGTGCAGCCTCAACAGCAGCAGCTGCAGAATCGCTGGATAGCTCCTCGGAACAGGGCAGCGGGCTTCAACCAGAGCAACGGAGTGGGCAGTGAAAACTTTAGTTTAAGTGTCGTACCTGTCAGCGCTTCACCTTCTAGTATAGAAGTGCATCCGGTTCTGGAAAAGCTAAAGGCCATAAACAACTACAATCCCAAAGACTTTGATTGGAACCTGAAGAACGGACGTGTGTTTATAATTAAAAGCTACTCTGAGGATGACATACATCGTTCTATCAAGTACTCTATCTGGTGTAGTACTGAGCATGGTAATAAGCGTTTGGATGCAGCTTACCGTTCCCTGAACGGGAAAGGCCCACTCTATTTACTCTTCAGTGTGAACGGCAGTGGACATTTTTGTGGAGTGGCTGAGATGAAGTCTGTTGTGGACTATAATGCATATGCTGGTGTCTGGTCTCAGGATAAGTGGAAGGGCAAATTTGAAGTTAAATGGATCTTTGTCAAAGATGTTCCCAATAACCAGTTACGGCATATTCGCCTAGAAAATAATGACAACAAACCAGTAACCAATTCAAGGGACACTCAAGAGGTACCCCTAGAAAAAGCTAAGCAAGTGCTTAAAATAATTGCTACTTTCAAGCATACCACCTCAATCTTTGATGACTTTGCACATTATGAAAAGCGTCAAGAAGAGGAGGAAGCCATGCGTAGGGTAAGAGTACAGTTTTTTTTGTTGGGGAGCAGCACATAGATGGATATTCTTTAGTACCTCTTCACATTACATTCTTGAGTTGAAGAACTTTATTCAGAGGGAAATCAACCACTTAGCCTGAGAAACACCTCCAAATAGCTCTGTTAGAATCCTTCTGAGCATTGAACCCGGGAGCTAGGGTGTCTAAGGAAACACCCAGCTACTAAGTTATATTTCAGGTTTGCGGATTACTGATCTTCAACATGAGTTTTATGTGAAAAGGTGTTTGAAATTTGAAACACTGAAACAAGTAATTTTTAAACGGAGATCAAACTGAGTTCGCATTGAGCTACATCTATAGCCATTTGAAAATTTTTTAGTTTGAGGTGGGTCTTTGATAAGTTGGCCAAGCTAATTCTGTAGCCCATTTTTAAATTTTTTATTTTGAGATAGGTCCTTGATAAGTTGCCTAGGCTGGGTTTAGATTAGTGGTTTTGTCTCTTGCCTCACCCTCCCAGAATACTTTTACTACAGGTCAGCATCACAAGACCTGACTAATAAATGTTTGACTATTGCTCATTTTGCATTTATGGGAAGATAGGGATTTTTTTAGTTTACATAAACGTATCTTTGTGATTTGTATTGTTGAATCACTTATAATAAAAACACTGAGGATTTGAATTTAAGAAACCAGATTAGATTTGGGAGTATATTGGCTTCAGAGTTAGATTCTGTAGTATACATTTAGGTTTGTTTTGAAAAGAGGCATAGGTAAATTTTGTTTTGTTTGAAACAGTCTTGGTCTGCAGCCCAGGCTGGTCCTGAATTCACTATGATGGAGCCCAGCCTGGTTGCCTTGGGCTCATAGCAGTCCACCTGCCTCAGCCTCCTGATTGCTGGGATTACAGGCATATGCCACCATGCCTGGCTTTATGTGATCCTGGGGAATTGAACTCAGGGCCTTGGGCTTGCAACGCAAGTACTCTAACAACTGTGCCATTCCTCTGGCAGATGTTTTTTAAACAGTCTTGCTGTGTATTCTGGGTAATCTTGGCTCAGGACTCACTATGTAGGCCAGGCTGGCTTTGAACTCAAAGCAAACCTGCCCCAAGCTTCCCTAGTGCTGGGATTACTGGCATGTGCTACCACCCCCGGCTAATTTTGAATTGGTGCTAGGGAGTTGAATTGAGGACCTTGTGCATGCTAGACAAACCTTTTAATCACGTGCTTTATGCCCACAGCCTAAATTAGACACTCCTCCAGCAAGTAATGATTGCTACTTTGGAAAGTTATCTGTGAAAATTAAGATAAAGCATTTTACTATTTCTAAAATGCCAGTGATTTTCTTTGTATGACTTAAATATCTAGCAGCAGCTTGATTGTGTGCAGCAGAAAACACTGTTTCACTGACATCACTTAGTGTGTGTGGGCGGGGTTGGAATTATGTTATAGAGCTCATAATTATTTATTGGAATGCTTTTTGGAAATACAGATTCATGAGACCCACCCCTGGATATAGGTGGTAAAGGACTTGGTAGTGTACCTGTTTAATAAACATCCTTGGTGATTCTGGTACTAGTGATTGCTGTGTTGAATTGGTAGAACCTGTGAAGTGATGCACATTATTGTGGAGGCTCTGGAACCTTTTACGTAGACTGCTGAATATAGTTGAGTTTTCTTCTAGTTAAACGTGGGAAATGGCAGATTTGAGCCCAACCAGGCAGTTTAGCTAGACAGTGTCTCAAAATAAAAAATACAAAAAGGACTGGAGATGTCCCTCAGTATAAATGCCTTGGGCTCAGTCCCTAGTACCAAGAAAATAAATGTGGGAATTGAGAGGAATAGGAACAAAAATTGCTGCTGAGCTTCTGAGCTTAGCAGTTGAATAAATGTTCTCATTGTAACGGCTGTTACAAAACGGTGGATCCAGGGGATAGGGTTGTAGCTCTTTGGTGAAGCCCTGGATTTAGTACGCCATCATTTCATCTGTTCCTGGTGGCACATACTTGTGATCCCAGAACTCAGGAAGGAGCCCAAGGCAGGTGGATTGCTGTACTTTGAGGCCAGCATGGGCTACATAGTGAGTTCAGGACTAGCATGGGCTATGGAGTGAGACCCTATATTAAAAAAAAAAAAAAAAAAAGGTGGATTTTTGGCATTGTAGCTACTCAGGTAGCGAAGGCAGGAAGGATCACCAGTTTGAACAATTTGGAAAGCCCGTAGGCAATTTAGGAAAACTCTTGTCTCAGCACAAAAAATAAAATGGGCTGGTGATACAGTTATTGGGTAATACACCACCTCCCCCCCCCCCCCCCCCCCCCCCCCCCCCCCCCCCCCCGCCCCCAATACATTTTTAAGCCCTTCAGGTTTGGTTGCATATAGAATTCTTGGGTCATGGTTTGTTTTTTGTTTTTTGTTTTTCATTCGAAATGCTTTAGTCTTTGCTTTGTAGATTTACATCGTAATACCTTTGCAGTTCATGTGTGTTGTGTTAATTCTATTTTTCTGTATTGGTAAGTAATGTGGATATTTACAGTTTTTCTTTATTCGCCTTTTGAAAGATGTTAGGGTTGTGTTCCAGTTTTGAGAGAATGTAAATATAGCACCTATAAGTATTTGTGTGCATAACCTTAAAGAAAAATTCAGTAAAATTTACTTCTTATAAGTGTAAAACTTTAATATGGGTAGATTGTTTTAGCTACCATCCGAATTAGGATATACGGTTCCATCATTGTCCCAAGCCTCCCTATTCTTCTTGTATGTACAGTCTTCTTTCCTTTCATCTGAGCCCTGGTGAGCCATGGTGGACAGTGATGTTTGACTCACAGTTTTGTTAGTATTTTTCTTTTGGGAAAAAATTACCCTCAAGACTCTTCTGGGTTTTTTTCCTCTTAGTCACTGGTTCACAAGGAGAATCATCCTGTTAGGTATTTGCCCCCAAATAGGTACCTTTTTTCTTTTTTTTTTTTTTTTTCATTTTTCTTTATATCCAGATGCTGATTGTGCTTTTATAGATATGGAAATTGGAGAGTCATGCTATAATTGACTTCACCAGTTTAAAGATTCAAGAGCCTGTGGAGAGTTGAAAGGGATACTGCTAGGTATTTGATTTTTCTTTTGAGTTTGAGTCCTTATGTCAGGAACCAGTTTTTCATGCTTGCATAAGAGGCATCTTGTCTTTTTCGAAGTTTTCTTTCGGGTGCTCTTAGCTGTTGTCCCGTTAGATTTTGTTACATTCTCATTTGTAGATTTCTCTGACATACTTGTGTCTGCATTTGGGCTTTCCAGTGTAAATACTTCCAAATACTCTTGGCATCTCAGTGATGGTGAATATGCCCCCTTCTGTATTCTAAGTCTTCTGTGGCTCCACCAAGCAGGGCAAATTGGGGAAGTTTTGCTGTGATTTCTTTTGTTTTTTTCTTTTAGTAAAAGTAGTTGCAAATTATTAGTGTCCTTTTATAAGATAACCCCGTATGTCCGGAATTTAGCTGAAATTTCTTATTTTCTGATAAGCAGGGGTCACATTCTTTCCTAGGTGCATAACTTTCAGATTTTCAATAAAGCTAATTTTTTTTTAATTGAAGTTAGTTTCTTAAGATACCACTGATTATAGAGAAAAGATTGATATATTTGCCTGGTTTAGAAACTGGATGAAAAGGTACCTTAAACATTTAAAAAGACACCTGTCTTGAAAAGATGGAAAGAAATTTGAGCATAGCCAACTAAAGATTTCATTAAGAATATGTAAAGAACTCTTATGAACTTGGCATGGTGTCGACACCTATGATCCCAACTACATAGGAGGCCAACACAAGAGTATTAAAAGTTTGAGGTCAACCTGGGCAACTTAGTGACTATCTGGAAATAAAAACTAAAAAGAGATGGGGATGTAGCTTAGTTGTAGATCGCTTGCCTTGCATGCTCAAGGGAATGAATTCAATCCTGAGTACACAAAACACTATGAATGAATAAGAAAAAAAAATTTTAATGGACAAAAGATATGGATAGGCATTTAATGAAAAAAGTAACATGATAAATAATAACTAAGAAGTACATAAAATGGTATTCATCTTTATTAAAAAGAAAAATTTCGTAACTACCTTGGCGTGTTACATCGTTACTGCCCTTTGTGTGTGGTGTAGCCAGTACAGGTTTAATGTAAACATCTGTTTTCTTCCCCTCAAAATTTCCTAATAAAAGGAGCATTTGTACAGTGCCCAGCACATATTTTTCCAGCTGCTTCTTAGCCTTGATGCTGGATATTAAGAGAGATTGACCTCAGACCTGGCCCTTTTTCTGATGAACATCTGTAGTGGCTGAACGAACCTTTTTCACAGAAGAACAACATGCAATCCTTCCATTTTGGCTTGAGTCACTCTAATGTGGCCAAGGTCAGTAGCCCTGGTTTTGTTAAGAAGTTGCCAGAACAAGAATTAAAAATAAAATTAGAGAAATTCAAATTAAGATGGCAATGAGAAAATTTTTAATATCCATTTATTTAATAAAGTTAAGCTTGAGAATATCAAATACTAGAGGAATCTTTAAATAAAAATTAGCACAATTATGAACAAGAAGCAGTTTTACATTTTCTAATAAGTTGAAACACCTACATACCCCAGAAAATGTGTACATGAGTATTGTTGGTGGGGCAGTCAATAAATAGGAACAAAATGTGACTGATCCAAATGACCGTTGAGAGGAGGAAAATGGCCAAACCATTGGTACTATATAATGTGGCAGGAAAATGAAACTAGCTGCATTTAATCTCAATCATTTTTGTTCATCTTCTGTTTTGAAATAAATATATTTGTGCGAATAGGTTGTAGAATACTTAAAAACCTTTTGACCAGATTTATTTCTTAATGACATTCTTTCCCATTTGCTTTAGGTTTTCGTTTTGACTCATCTGAGAGTAAGTTAGTAGTTTGTATTGTGGCTGTCCTTCAAAATAAGTATAGGGTGTTTTGCCTAAGAAGAAGGATATTTTCTAATTTGACCCTAAGTTCAGTTGATCTAGAGTCCTTTATATCCTCTAATAGAGGACTCAGTGTCTGATCTGTGACCTAGAGTAGTCAAAACAATTTTGAATAGTAAATATAGAAGGGTTATACTACACTAACTTATAATTTTTCCCTTCTCCAAATTTGGGAGGATGCTGGCTGCCCTTATGCTTTTATTTATAAAATTTTATTTTACATTTAGTTCTGTGGTTATTGTAGCTTTGTTTTATTTTTTGTATTCATGCTTTTCTTTACAAATTTGAGCCTGCTTATAATAGGCAAGAACTTAAAACTAATTCCATCTCCTTTTGTAATTCCTGAAAATTTTTTTTTTATTGGCTCTTCTTCCCTTTCCTCTCCTCCCTCCCTTTTTACCTCCCTCTCCATCTCCATTTTAGTAGTTGAAGTCCCCTGGATAGTTTTTACAAGCCAGCAAGTTTGCTGTGAAGGAGTCAGCCTGACATTCTGTCTGTCTGCTTATATAAAACTTTCAATGTCAGGCCTTCGGTGCTCAATGTCAGTACTGGGATGTTAGTGAAATTTGAGACTTCAAGAGAAAGCCTGCCAGGTAGTCTTGTATATAGCTCTTCATTCTTAGATTTGAGCACAGTTTTCATGTATTTGAATAAAATGCAGTGTGAAAGAAAACTGAGACAAACTCATTAAAGTTATAGATAATTCACAGAAGGGAGAACTGAAAATATGAAAAAAGTTGTAATTTTTTTAATTTGAAAGGCTTATGTCCAAAGTGCAGTAGTGTTTAGAAATATGCTTGTCAGAGTAAACATTTGTGAGGAAGCGTATTAATTTGAATAATGCTCATGTAATAGATCCAGTTCGTTGATTTGAAAGTTCAGAAAAAATTTTTCATATGTATAGCAATAGAAATTAACATATGAATGAGATGTTTGGTAGAGAAATAGTTTAGTCTCTCTTGAAAGAATTGTTAAAGGAATATAAGGGAAATCAATGAAGAGAATAATTAAAAATAGTTTAAAATATTTAATAAATTAAAAATTACCGGAGCCAACAAGTACTTGAGTGTTCAGATGGAATGGGCCAGGAGATAGTATAAATTGGAGGGGAAAAAGATAATTTTTAATCCCACTTTATTTTTACATACCACTTATCTTTCTCCTTCTTATCCTCTCATCCCTTTTCCCTTTCCACAAAATCCACTTTCTTTCTCCCCTATAACTTTTTTATGGTTTGGTTTGTTCATGTTAGAGAAACCATATGATATTTAACTTTGTGGATCTGGTTTATTTTGCTTAGTTGAATGGTCTTAAAAGTGCATCCATTTTCCTACAAATGCAGTTTGTGATTCTAATAGCAGTGTAGTTAGTACTCGTTTGTGTATATATACACCACACCACATCTTTATCCAGTCATCTGTAGTTGGGCATATTGGCTTCTTCCAAAATTTGGCTATTATAATTTGTGCTGTTATAAACATGGGCATGCATGTATCATAATAATAAGATGACTAACTCACCCAGAAGAGGTCTAGCTGGGGCAAATGAATGTTGATACTCAGTTTTCTGAGGGATGTCCATATTGCTTTCCATAGTGGTTGTACCTGTTTGCAGTCTCACTAGCAGGAGGGTTCCTTTTTAACTTTAGCCTACTAAGCATGTGTTTTTTGAGTTCTTAATAGCAGCCATTCCTACTGGCTTTGGGTGGAACCTCCTCAGTGTTGTTTTAATTTGCATTTCTCTGATGGCTAAAGTTGTTGAACATATTTTCATGTATTTATTGGCCTACAGACAGCGTCTGAGAATTGTTTACTTATTTCAGAGTCCCATTTTGAGAGTCTTTTCTTTTTCATTTCTTTGTATATTCTTGATAATAGTCCTGTCTAAGGAAAAGCTACCAAATATTTTTTTTCTCATTCTGTGGGTGCTCTCTTCACTGTTGATTGTTTCCTTTGCTGTGCAGAAGCAAGAAAAATAATTTTTAAATGCTTCCTAAACAAAAGATTTACCTACGTAGGAGAATTAGACAATAACTGGGGCCCTCTCTTTTGGAACCCTGTATACTAAAATACAGTATCTTATTTCAAAGTAGAGGAGAATGGGTGGAATTGTATCTGTGAAGATGAATATTGAGCTAGGTCGCTATTATAGGCCTGTAATCCCAACAGTCAAGAAGGCAAGGAGAGAGGATTGCAGCTTGGTTGAAGGTCAGTTTGGGCAATTTAGTGCCCAGTTAAAGTGTGAAGGCCCTGGTCTCAATCAAGTTCAGATTTACAAGAATTTAGCACATAGCCTTTTTTTTTTTTTCTCTTAGCCAGTGTTAAAGAGTGAATGCAAGGCTTTGTACATGGTCGATAATCATTCTACCACTGAGCCACATCCTCAGCCTGTTTTAGTTGTATTCTGAGACAGTCTCACCAAATGGCATATGGTGACTTGAGCCGTGCAATCCTGCCTCAGCCTCCGAAGTAGCTAGGATTACAGCTGTGTGCTAACATAACCAGAGTCAGCCTTAATGAAAGAGATGAAGGATATTTCAGCAGAAAAAAAAATGATTGGAGAAAGATAGTTGATACCAGCTTGCACCTGGTTGTAAATAGAACAGCTATCTCTCAACAGGGATGTCACATCATGTATACTGTATATCAAGACTTGCATCATAACTCACCTGAAAAGTTGCTTCAGTCCGAACAGAGGTGCCAGTTGATTATAAACTACTGACCATGGCAAAGTGAAGGAATCTTAAAAGAAAAACAATTAGGTGATCTTATGTTTTTATAAATGATGTGAGAGCTGACTTAACTGTTCTCTGCCAATTTCTCCTTTACCTTGGAAAATGCCTGTACAATGTAAAATCCAAGTAATTACCTGTTAAATGAGTAAATCCTTTGAAGAATCTCTTGCAAATTTTGAATGTCATTTTTTAATTAATCACGATACCACTTGTGGTATATTCACATTATATAGTAAACATAAGCCTGGCCTCTGAAGAATTAAATATAGTTTGTGGCTTCTATTATAGAGAAAGAGAACAGATGTCAGACTCATTTTGTTAAGGTTTGTATGCAGTGGGATTTGACAGTTTTTGATTTGGTAAATCAGAGTTTTTATGTAGAAGTAATCCTGTTTAAAGTTAAGGGAACTGATCAGAAGAATTTATAATAGAGTTAGGAGAGAATGAGATCTTATTTCATCCGTGAACCTAGTTTAATTGGAAAATTAAAGAAGAAAGCACATAGAACAAGGTCCCAACTGTATTTTTCTACCATAAATTTGAGTAATGTCCATAGTAGTAAAATCTGTTTTTAACTTTCAGTGTTTTACTGCATTCCTTTGTTTATGTATATCCTTTTTAGCCAGGAAATATAATTTGAGGTAAGAGTTTTAGTTTAATAACTTTTAATTAGTGTTCAGGTGCCTTGACTTTGAGATGAATTTCTGAAACATAACATTTATTCCCCAGAGAAAGGTGGAGTTCTACAGTTTATGGAGAAAAAGGCATATACATAGTTGTTCTCTGTTGCCAAATAAATTGAGTATGACTAACACAATTTTGGTAAATAGAAACAAATTTTTATTCGCTGTAAAATTTGTGGGCTATGTCTAGAAATAATTTTGAGCTCTAGATATAACACACTTGATAACCTAAGTTTTTGTATTATCTACTTAATTGAATACGTTTTGGTAAAAATATTGAGTGGTATTCACAATAGTCAAGATTAATTTTCTTGCAGTACTCTAATCTTAGTAGGTATTTTTAATGAGCCAGAGCTGGGAAAGGACTAACATTTTATTGTGGTAATTTAATTACTTTTCTTCACATTATTAGTAGTGGCTGTGTTATATTCCAATACTGGGAAAGAATTTAATGAATTTCTAATAAATCAGCTACCTATAGCTAGCAGGTTAATCATTGATCTTGGGGAGATATTTCTTCTAGACTGTAATTATGAATAGTCATTAAATTGAACAGAGTTTCTGTTGTCAAATATATTGTTTCCTTCAACAAACATAAGTTTAAGAAGATAACTATTTAACCTTTGCGTATGAAATATTGTAAGCTCTAAGAATAATTAAGTTGTTGAATTACTCCTTTTCATTTAATAGTATATTGTAAATTTCCATGACATGCGATATTTTATTTGTTTTGGCTTTATATAGCCCAGGCTGCCTGCAAAACAGCAGTCCTACTGAAGCCTCTGGAGTGTTGGGTTTGAAAGTGTGTACTACCATGCCTTGTGTGACATAGTTTCTTAATTTAGAAAATAATATGTTGTAAAGAAAATATTTTATGAAAAGAATGTTGTACCTGTTGAACCTAAGATTCTGTGTTTTATCCTGCTCATACAAATATTATTAATAAAGTTAAGGAAGGATGTCATAATTCCTTTCTTTCTCTAGGAGTTCTGAATTTATGCTAATAATTATATATTCATGGGCTTTGTTACTGATGGATCAAATGAGATGCATAATACTTAATTCTTTTGTATTAGTTACTAACAACACAAAGCCCAGTGGCTTAAAACATAGTTACTTAGACTTCTCTGTGTTAGGAATGTTGGAGAGCTTAGCTGAATTCTCAGATCAAGTTCTGAGTTAGGCCTGAGGTATTATCTATCTAAAACAATTGTTTTGTTACAGACTGCTTTCAGACTCTCGGCCTAATTTAATTCCTCAAAGATTTGGTGTAAGAGCCTCAGTTTCTGATAGCTGTGGGCCAGAGGCTGTCCTTTTTCCACAAGGAGGCTTGCATTAGCAAGTAACCTGAAGAGGCAGTATCTAGGAGGACAGAAGTTAGTCTTTGTAATCTGATAACCTATCCCTCTGCCAGGTTTTTTGATTAGAAACAAGTCTTTCATGGGGTCTCTCCACACTTAGGTGAAGGGATTAATTATTCAGACTTATTAATACTAGGAGTCAAGAGACTGTTGGGAGCCATGTCAGAAACTACCTGCCACATTGCTTTTAAGGTTTTTCTTAGACCATATAGTTATTTCAAATTATGGTATCTGATTTGATTGATTTTGTGGATGATATTTTTATGATCATCAGAGACTCAGATTTTAATTTGTAAACTGAAAAAAGAGCTTTATTCAATTTTTAAGTTTTCATCTATCTGTAACAACATTTTGATTTGGGAGTATCAAGAATTCAAGGTGACTTTGAGATGGATCTTGAATGACATACAGGACCTTGTAGTACAGGCAATAAAGTTATTCAGAAAATAAAGTGTTATGATCAAGTCATCTAAAGTAGTTAAAATTTGGGATGCGGGCAGTATGGAAAATGAGAGAAAGTTTGAAAAAAATCACAAGTTGATGAATTCTATTCAGACATTTTTTAAAAGGATGCTGTGGATTACATACTAAGATTACATATTAAGAAAATTCTTGTCTTGAAGGTCAAGTCTAGTACTAAGTTAAAGTAGGGATGTACATCTTATCTTTATAGGCTTGTTGAAGTGTCCTTAGAAATATCCTGATCATTGCATGTATCATATAAGATATGTATCATGTTTGAGAGTTACATTTGAAATGTTTTGAGTACTAGTTAGACTTAATATTTTTCTGTTTTATTGGTGTAACAAGCTGTATGCATAAAATTGTGTTATGTGGTCTCTAACTAGAATACTTACCAGATGCTGAGTTACTCTCTTTCCATTTTAGAACTTCTCACCAAACTTTACTAACTATATTGCCCTCTTTTCTTGGTAAAAGTTGACTTTATAGTCTCCTGGTGGAAAGCTCTAAGTTTATTGACAAAGTTTTTGATTCAATTATCTTACACATTCAGCTGACTCAGTTGATATTTTTTCTCTTGATTTTGAAACAAGCTGAGAGAATGGAAAGAAAAAACTTATAGAACCTATAATAGGACTATAATAAAAAAACTACAGATGAACAGTTCTGATTGTGAAATATAATCTAGATTAAAATACAAATTAATTATTTTCATTTTATGATAAAGAGTCCAAAACCCAACATTCGAAGTAGAATTGCATGTGGATACTTTGGCTTGGCTTTAAAAACCTATGTTCCCCTGTTTATTTTTTACTTGTGTTTTAGAATTTTACTAGCACACATTTTTATCTCATGTAAACCTGTGTCATGATTTATTTGAATTTTGTGTTTTTTTCTCAGCTATATTTCTTATTTAGTAGATAAATACTAAAAATTTACCAGTGGTATTATGAAAAGTACTTACTTGGCTTAGATAGATGGATATGGAAGTCCTATTGGAATTTGATAATTTTTATTGTCTTTGAAATTCATTTCCATGTATAAATTTTTATGCTTTTATACATGGAATTACTTTTCTGTTTTTGGTACTGGCCATAGAACTCAGGGCCACATACATACTAGGCAAGAACTCTGGCACGAAGGTACATCTTCAGCTCTTTTTACGTTCTGTTGTGAGACAGGCGTCTTGCTAAATTGCCTAGGCTGGCCTAAGATTTTGAGGTCACCTGGAATTAAGATATGTACCACCAGCTTCAGTTTTAATTTTCTAATTGTGTGCTGCTACCTTATATAGTTAATTTTTATTTTTTACATGTTTAAATTCAATGATATTGCTGATTTTATTCATTCTTAGAGAGTTCCAATAGAATATCGTTAGTATTTCATTCCTTTGTAAGTCATTGATTTTCATGAAGGATTGAATCTACTAGATATTAAAACTTCAGTCATGAGTCTTCTATGAACTGTGCTTTTCTTTTTTTTTTTAAACTCTTTTTTCTTGGGCCAGACTTTTTTATACTTGTTAATTGGAAAATAATAGTCTGATATATTCATTGGTTTTAATTTGGGGGTGGAAGTTCTGTTGTCAAATAAAATGAAGCAGAGGAACCATAAATACAACAGTGCCCATAGAAATATTTATATGTATTTCATATGTCTGCCAAATGATATTTGAGAACTGTGTGTAGATTGTATTTTTCTTTAGTGATTAACTTTAATAATTTTGAAAAGATTGTAGAGTTACAGAAGATAGTGTAGCAGCTCTGTATCCTTTATTCACTTTACCTTTTTTATTAAATACATAATTACAGTATATTTATCTAAACTAAAAAATTAACAAAGGTACAAGGCAGTTACCTGTAAATTACAGGCTTTTTCTTTGATTTTTCCTTTTTCCACTAATAATAAATTTCTGCTTAGAGATTCAGTATGCATACCATTGTTACATTTAGTGATCCTGACTCCTTCCAGTCAGGAAGTTTTTCTGTCTGAAGTCAGTCAGCTCAGTAGTATGTGTTTGCCTCTTATATGCCAGGCCCTGGCTAATTTGACTTTGCATGGTGCTTTCTCATGATTAGACCGAGGTTATGGATCTTCAGAGTAAATACCACAGAAATCATGTGTCTGTCTCATCATATGTAACTTATTACTAATGATGCTAACTTTGATTACTTGTTTATGGTGCTGTCTGCTAGAATTCTACATTGTAAATGTCTTGTTTTCGCCTTTAATGTGTATCTGCAGAGCAGAATTACCAAAGAATTAGTGAAAAGTTTTGTTATTGATTGTCACTTTTCCATTTATTACTCTCTTTCTGGAGATAGGATCTCTGTGTAGTTCAGGCTAGCCTTAAACTTCCTATGTAGCTCAGACTGGGTTTGAATTTGCAGTCCTCTTGCCTCAGCCCTCCAGCTGGTATGCAGCAATCTCACATTTTTCATTTGTTCTTTTACATTCTTACAGAATCTTCTTTTGTTTTAGTTTTGTCTGCTAAATTCAGTTTTTCTTTGTGTTTTTCATCTCTTACTGATCTGAGATATGTCTTGAATATGGTACTTTCCACAAGTGAGGCAGTGATCATTTGCCCTTAAATTTATTGACTAAATTTTTCAGTTTGCAAATCAGGTCTCTAACCTACAAAAGTGCTGTGTTTCATGTGTTTGGGTCACAAGTACCCCCCTCCCCCGCATTAAATTTTTTTTTAATAGATACTCTCCTTTAGTAGTTTTACCTTACTATACATGTGTTCTCAGTCCTTACCTTCCTTCTCTTTCTGGATGCTGTGGCTTCTTAGATACACAGTTTTTCCCTCGTGGCTCATTTGTGGGCTCAGATCTAGTTACTGAAATATTGCTGATGGTGATAAGCCTAAAGATGATTAGAAGGAAGAGAAATTCATCTGTAATGTTAAAGACAATCTGCTATTCCCTCTTCAGGACACTGAAGAAAGTTTTTGGTTTCTGGATGTTTTCCATCTTGAAAGGTAGTGAAATCTTAGGTCATCTCTGTCAAAAAAAGATATTAATTGGCAATAATTTTTACCCTGGGCTCATCACCGTAGGTCAATCCCTGGTCTTGATCTTCAGCTCTTTATTGGTGTCTCTTTACTTACATAAGGGAAAGAAACACTGTAGTACCAGCTTTTTCATCAGATTTGTAGTGCTCAAATCTCAAAATATGAATGTTGAAATACAGTGCTCTTAATGAGAAAGGGCCAAGGGGAGGATAGGTTGGGAAAGATTTCTCTGTGAATCGTTTTTTGAAATGTACTGTTACAAATGTAAAAATTGAATGCTTTGAATTAGTTCAGACATTTTGGGCTTGGTCTTCCTCCAGGGTTACTAGATCATGGCCCTTTTTGTGTAATTCAATTTTCCCTTGTTTCTGTTAATTCCCAGTATCATACCAGCACCATGTACTTAAACCAGCTGTATGATATATACTTCATTTTATAATAACTTAGTGATGTCACTGATGGCTCTTCATTGTTAGTCTCATTTCTAGTGATCTGTAGCTGATACCACGCTCATATTTCACTGTTATACAATTTTTAATATTTAGAGTATAAGGCACGGTTCTACCTTTTGGTAGTATAAATGTGTTTGTGTTGGGGGGTAGAGTGGAGGGTGTTCTTAATAGGTGGACCATTTCAGGAGAGTGTTTTGTTGATGGACATTTACAATGTATTGGTGACTTCCAAATTGGTATTCCCCTCCTGGGCCACTCTTAACTTATTACCACACTCATCTGTCCAGTTGACTACTTAACATCTTCCTTTACTGTCCCATAAATTTCATACAACTCCTGTTTCTTTTCATGCCCTAAACTTTGTTAAGCTTTTAGAGGAAACAATACCAGCTTTGGTTCAGGCTAACCACTTTGAACCCATCCTTGACATGGCATCTTTCCTACACTTATTCATGAGTCAGCATTGGTTCTGACATCATCTACTTCTTTTAGCTCTGCCTGTAAAATTGTCAGTATTGCTTAATCTTTGCGATATATTGACATTAACAGTTTTATTTTAATGGTATTACTTGTACTTTCTTTTTTTAAAGCAATTCATAAAAATTTTTTTCTGTCGTTACCCCACTTCCTTTGGTGGGCTTTAGTTTTATTGTCTTTCGTTCATCTTTGTTCTTTGCTGCTGGTATCATATACTTCATTCATCCCTTCTGTATTTAGGAAGCTTACTATTAGCCCTTCTTTTTTTTTCAGTTTGTTACTATGTCATTAGACTGGACTTGAGATCCTCTTACCTCAGCCTCATGTGCTATTTACTACAGACGTGTCTCACCATGTCTGTCTATTTGTGGTCATTTAGTTTTTTTTTTTTTAATTAATGCACCTTTAATGCAATTTAATGGGACTCTGCTTTTTTTTTCCTATCTTTTCCTCAGCTGAATAGCTTTGACTTTGTTATATCTCATTATCAGAAATTCAAGTGCTCAAAGGTCACTGTAGTATTCTTTAAGTAAATCACGTAGTACAGTAGGATTGCCTAAGGGCCTAGACTCATCTGACATGCATAATTGTGTTGAGTTAATCATTTAAAATGTTTTGGGGTGTTTTAGTTCATTTTTCACTGCTAACACAAAATACCTGACATCCACAAATTAAAGGAGGAAAGATTTATTTTGGCTCACAGTTTCAGAAAGTCTCTCACATCCAGTTAGGGTAACCGACAGTGGTGGCAGCACATGGCAGAAGCTGGAGAGCTATTCACTAGCTGTTGAGTTGCCTGTAGACAGAAGCCAAGTGAGGCAGAAGCTGAGTGAAATGAGGAATGAGTTGACCTATGGAGACTTAGGGCAAGGCCAGAGCCTTCCTAGGAAGAGTCTGTAACACTGTTTCTTCTTTCTTTTACTTAGTTCAAGCTGCCAGTTAAGCCCCCCCACACCCTGGGTGGGTGCTCCTCCATTTCCTAGTCCACAAGTCAATAACATTTTGCCTAAAAACTCTGCCCTGGATACCTCCCCAGTCTCAACAGGTTGACTCAGTCCCTCCAGATCAAGCCCCCAACACCCACCCCCTTCTAGCCAGCCTCACCTCCCCATAGCACACAGTTCTTTAGTTACCCCACCACATCCAAATACATGAGGCTTTTGGGGACATTCTGGATCCAAACCATGGCATGTGGTAATCATCCTATTTGATACAGAGAGATAATAGTAAGTAGCCTTTAATGAATAATTTTAAGAATATTGTATGGAGTTGATTTATATTTTATGAGCATGTAGTTTAAAGCTTTGAGTTGTACTATTTCATTGTAATTCTTTTTTTTTTCAGGAGAGAAATAGAAACAAACAATAACCATATGGAGATGTCTTATTAAAACTACAACACTAACGATGTAGACTCTGGAAATACCTAATAAGTCAAAGAAGACATTATTAAAGCTTTTTTCTGCTTAAGGTGACATCTTTGAACACTTTAACACAAAATTGACTCTTCTTGTAATGGTTTTCATCAGCGCATTTTCCCTTATACTCTCACCAAACACACTTGAGAACTGTAACTTCGTCAAGCACTTTCTGTCCTGAAGCTTTTACCAGTATCTGCTGTCTTTTGTAATTATGCATCCTAGCTTAAGGCACAGAAGACTGAATGAATGCAAGGATTCATTAACTCTTTGAATTTGTTAAATACTAACAGTTAACCATTAGAAGTGGTTCAATGATGTAAGAGTCACACTGCTTCAATCTTTTTCTTTGTTGTAGTTTTTAAATTGTCAATTTTTAGCTATTTGACAGATTAAAAGCAAAATAATCATGCCATATTTAGTCCTGGAGTTCAAGTCTAAATGTTTATGTGAAAAATTATTGTAGTAAACTTTTAATATGGCAAAGCAACCTTAAGCTCTATTTTAGCCAAATGAAACATAATCTGGAATTATATTAGAACTTTTCCCTTGTCTTCAGACTGTCTGGTGTAACAGAATATGGATATGCAGCTTGGTGGATTTCACCAATTAATGCACATTCTTATCCCCTCCTACTTCCTGTTACATGTATACTGAGAAATGTGCATTTGTCTGAGGAATTATTTTGTTTGCTACCACTTAATGAATCTCAAAATTTTGAGTAAATGTACCTCAGTCTAATCAGACTTTTTATGACCTTTATAACTACATTTAAAACCCTTAATTCCTGTTTCTGGGTGTTTGCGAGCCTGATTGCTATCATGAAGTGAAATTTATTACTCTAGGTATTCACTAGCTAAATAAACATAGTTCTTGTTTAGCAAGCATATATTATTCCTCAACTCTTTTCTCCAGCTTTTGCAGTGTCCTGGCATCCTTAAAATACTTTGAAAGTATGGCCTTGATCCATGAATTAAATCAGTATCTAAGTGAATGTGTTGATGTTTTATTGATCAGATCTATATAAGTGGGAATACGACATATATCTGGGTATTCTTATAGTTAATCTTTTTAACATCTTATTTTTTTCATTAATTACATATCAACATTAATTTTGTATTTTGAAGCAAATTGATTTTGTATAATTGAATGTGTCAAGTATCTAATAACTGATTGATGGCATAAGATTATGAAAATAATGTCCTGCCCCATGTAATCACTGTTCTAAAAGGAGAAGGCTGTTTAGAATGATCTGTTAAGGGTGAAAATAGCAATATAGTAGATTTGAATACCTTGATGTTTTGCATTACTCCATTTATGTTTACATCATGTTCGGAAATGTTTCCATTAATAAATGAAATGGTCTTTGCTCACTTGAACTCACAAACCTAATTGAAGATATTTCTTTGAGGCTTTCATTTAATATTTTTTTGTGTAATGTTTTCTTGAAATGTACAAATACTGTATTTTTTCACCTGAGTACAGTATTTGTAGATAACCATAACTATTTCACAGTTCTTCAGTAGTCACAAGTGTAGTTATATTAATGTTTATGGAAGGGAACATCAGAATATTAATGGTATATTTTAAAATAAAGCCTTTCTTAAAGGAAAATTGCACCTATTTTACCTTTTTGAGACTAAGCCATGAAATCTTGTAACATGTCTCTTAACTATATATAATGAAAGTTGGCATTTGGGTATAGTCACCATAGCAATGTTCTGTATCCCTAAGATTGTATAGGTAGGGCATGTCAAAGATAACTTGTTATTTTCGAGGTCCTATTAAAGAAAACTGTAAATGGGTGACCTTGTAGGAAGGATCTGAGTCCTCTCCTTGAGGTTCTCTTTTTTTCTTGGTGCTTTATTAGCAATTCTGGATATTTTTATAAAACTAGTCACATTATAAATGGATTCAAACTTGTTTAATTTACACTAGGTTTCAATGTAAGCAGTGTCCTTGGAAACACCCAGCAAGGTGGCTGGTTGCCATAGACTCAGACATTTCAGTCTATTTGTGGTAAGGAATTCATCCCAGTGCCTTTTACCTGGATTTCTAATCTTAAGTGAAATGGGTGCAACATTCCTTTGGGAAAAAAAAAAACTTTTTAATTGGTAATTTTGTTTTTCTTAATTTTACCCCAGTGCACCAACTTTCTCTTCCTTCTGGTCAGTGTATTGTAAAATATTTTTCCTCAAAGTGAAATAACAAATTGTCTTGAGCGCAACCAACTGAATGTTTCTTAACTGTAGGAACCAAAAGGGAGAGAACCTGGGCTCTGCAAGAGGTGATAGCATAATCAAATGTTTGAATTAATTACAAATAAAGACATTTTGGCCCAGTAAATTTCTTGCCTAATGTTTTCCAAGTTCTGGTCTGAATGTTTCTTGTAAAAGTTATGTGGACATTTTATTTTTAAAGGTATTATAGTTTGTATATTTAACAATAAGCAGGAAAATGTAACCAAAATTAGTATTCTTTCTCTATACATATTGGTACTTGAAGATTCCTTTCAAAAGAAACCCAGCCTTTTCTTAATTTTAGTACTTGATTCTTCATTTTAACTTGTGATCTTTTTAATTCAAAAGCTGTGTCCTTTTTGAGTACCATGCATGGGGGTTAAGCTGATGTTAAAACAGTTTGCAATAAAAAAAAGAATCAGCTTAAGTCATTTAATCATTTCAAGTGCATTCTGTGTTCTTTAAAAATAAGTTTGAGAGATTTAAGAGAATTGTGTTTTTATTAAGTTCTGCGTATCTTTTGTTATGCCATGTAAATTCCCTTTTTCCTAATTAAAGAAAGGTTATGGTGAAATGATTAGTTCATTTACATTCACTTGTAGCAATTACATGAGAATTTGAATTTTGTCGTGTTTGGGTTTGTTCATTCCTGTGAATGATGGTACAGTTAGGTGAGATTTTTCTGTTGTGGTACCCAAACTCACCATTTGGTCCTCTTGATCTTTGAGGGTTTCAATAAAAATTGTTCACTCATGTCTGCATTCTTTCTGTTTTATCTGTCTGTGTAAGTGTATATATAGCCTGGTAGAAGACATGATGACATTTTTACATACACTGTTGGAGATATCCTGATTAACTTATCTTTCAAGTGCAAATGGTGATTCATTTATATGGTCATTTAAGTTAAGCAGGGAGTTAAGGGGGAAAGTAATCTTTATCCACTCCAGTCTGCCTATTGAATTACTTGTTTTTATTGCTGAAGTTAGCAAATGAGAAACAGAAGTCCTATCCATTTTGTGTAGTAAGAAGATGCACCATGTGTCTAATAATTGTAATCCCTCATTCTTAGTCCCTAACTCTCATATAGACAGGCTGGTGGTGCTTCTCAGTGGTTCTGTGATCATTGCTTTACTCTCTAAGGCATTCGTTCAGATGGAAGAACCGAAGAATTTGGGTTTGTGCCATCAAAACCAGCTCACTACATGTAACACTGCCAGCTGGGATTAAAGCACCCTCTTAAACGCCCCAGCTGCCATGGTGCAACAGTGTTATGATCCTCCTTGGTGCTCTTCTCCTGAAAAGAAAGTTTGCATTTCCTCAAAGCAGTCATTTGTATTTGGGACCCAAGTTTTACAAACTCAGTCTCTCGCTTCCTGATGCTAGACTTGGAAATAAAATACTCTTGCAGGTTTTTACTGTCCAAGCCAAGGTTGTCATCTCTGCTGTGTAATCACAGAACTCGCCAGTGCTTGCTCTTCATGTTTTCTTTCCTCCTCTTGGCGCAGTAGTGTTAAGCTGGCTCCTCGGATGTCACCATACAGAGTAGTGACAGCTCACAGTTCATTTCAGGGGTGCCCCTGATTTCAACTTCATTCTGTAATTGTTATCTATAAACATTGGGACTACATGTAAGTGAAGAGTTTTTCATAAAACAATATGCAAGGACTAGCGGCTGATACATCACTTTTCTGCCTCTGCATTTTTCCTTCCATAGAACACATTTAAATACTGAGATTATGAAAATATAATTTTAAAAGAGATGTAGCTGTATCTAGAAGAGAAGTACTGTCTCAAGGAAACTGGAAATGGGAGCCTTCCAGTTACACCTCACTGGTGGAGTGACGCTGAGTGAGTCATCTTCAGTGTATCCTTCAGAGAATCCAGGGGTACAAGTAGAGTGCAGCCAAGGACATTTGCAGTTCCTAGACTAATTTTGTAGTCTGTGCCTTACTCTAGCAATGGCAGATGTTCCTCTGAAAGTAAATTTGGAAACGAATACGATTTTTGATAGTCATCTTTTATTTAGAATATATTAGAAAAATGCGTCCTGAAGAAATTACATATTCTACCATTTCCTATTATCCTACTTTTTAAAAAAATATGCCTTACTTTGTTTTAAAGTAAACTCGGAAAGACTGTAAAAAGACTTAAACATTCTCTACTCTGCATCCCCTATACCTGATACAGACTTACCATGATTGATACCTTCGTAGTAACTAAAGGCATACTTTTTGTTCAGGTTTTTCTCTGCTTTTATATAATATCCTTTTTATACACAGGATCTCATCATGGAATATGATGTCACACAGGTAAAGGGCCATTCCATCGTGTATCAAGAACTCAGTAACCTGTATTACTGGCATGTGACTGTTGATGTTAACCTTGGTCACTTGGCTCTTTAACCAGTTGGAGGCATCCTGGAAGGTTTTTCTTGGAGACTTCTCTGCTTGTTGAGTTCTTACTGTGTGTATCAAGGAGCAGTGACTATTTCTAATAAAGGAATTGGAGATACAGTAGCTAAGGATGAGTAGGAAAAGTCTGGACGTTGTGTGTATAGAGTCATGTTTATAGGTATGAACTGATCATACTTGACTGAGGGAGAGAAACTTAAAATACAGTTCATTTTGTGCCTTTAAAAAGAAAAGTTGAAGTTATAGCATCTGCATATATATATATATATAAAACTTCCACACGTATATACACAATGTTACGATTAGATGGAGATAGCTAACATCACCTCACACTTGTGTCGCTCTTGCAGCCCTCAGGTTGTTTTAATTGTACAGGTACCGACAGAAGCTTCTCATGTTCAGTTGTACCTCTTTAACCTTCTATTGCCCCCTCTCCGCTCCCCTCCCAGGCCCTGGTAAAACCACTCTTTCCTCCTTTAAGATCAGTCTCTTAGCTTCCACATGAAAGTGAGAACGTGCAAGCTCTTCTGTCACTGTGCCTGGCATATTGACACAGTGCCGATCAAATTCTTTCTGGATACCGCTGAGGCTGCTGCGTAGTGTGGTCAAGGGCATGGACTTCGGAGGCTGTCTTTTTTGGAATCCTGGTCTAAAGTAGCTCTATAGTAGATTTCATGGTAGGTTAAAGTAATAAAGCTGGGTATGACAGTACATGTCTATAGTCTCAGCTCTGAAAGAGTCTGAGGCAAGACAGTTACTAGTTCAACTCCTGCCTGGGCAATTTAGAAAAAAATCTAAGAAGGGTTTGGGATGTGTTACAGGCACTGGATCCAGTCTCCATTACTGCATAAATAAATAGAACCTAAATGATAACCTACTTTAGAATGGTTAAACTAAATATTGATCAAGTGTTTAATGCCATTTTTGGCCTCAGAATTAAGAATTCATCCTTGTGTATTGTGAAGATTATGGGGACTGAAGAATGTGTTGACCATTGGAGCAGGGGTTTTGTTTGGTGAGGACTTAATGCAGAGCTTCTTACATGCTAGACGAAGCACTCTACATCAGAGCCACACCCAAGCCGATCACTGAAGATTTTTTTAGGGTAATCTTTACTGCTTGGTTAAGAGGATATAGTCACAGTTGACAACTTTCAATTCATACTTTTATTAAGATACTCAGAACAGTTACTGCCTGAATATAAAAAAGAAAAGCTTTGTCATCATCCACCTTTGTTGGGGCTACCTTTGTTTTTCAGCATTTGCAGTGGTAGTCAGTCATGCCTTTTCTAAGTAAAATGTAGACATATCTTGCTCTGGCAGCGGAACCAGAAGTGGGCTAGACTAAAAGGAAAACAAATATCAGGGAATAGGGTCAGAAAAACCTATGAACAGTAGAAGGAATTAAGTTCCAAATGAAAAGTAGAAAATGTTTGACTTTGCTTATTAGAAATGCCTTTTGATTTTCACTGTGCTTTACATATATAAGAAAATGATAAGGTACTCATGACTAGTTACATTTCAGAATAGAAACATACACGTGTTGCTTCCATATTTCATCAGTGAAATTGTGCAACTTTAAAAAGATATAGACAAGATGGGAGTTGTAACTATTCTAATAATCCAAAGAAGATGTTTATCTTTAGGTACTTTTAAAGGGAGATAATAAATCACTATTTTGTTCACCTAACGTTATAACATTAGAAACAAACGTTTTCTTTATAAGTTAAAAAATTAATATAGTACTATCGCATGCTATCATTAGAGCTGCTATATCCAACAAATACATTAAGCTTATTTCTTCTTGGATTCACTGGATTTACTGACTTCGTAACCTCTGGAAAGCTCTTGCTGAGATCATAATACAGTGGATCCTTCAAAATCACACATCTGAGGAGTCCATCAGATGTGGACAGAAGATACTCAGAAAAAAATCCATCGGTACAGCACAACTTTATATTGTAAGCTTGTAAACAGTATAGCCTATCAACTATGTACAGAACATTTCCATTGTATTGGGTGTTGCAAGTAACCTAGCGGTGGCTTAACATACCGGATGATGTGTACAAGTGCAAGCAAGTGCTGTGTGCCAGTTATATAAAGGACTTGGGTACTTGAAGATACTGATGTCCAGGAAGGGTCCCCGAGCCAAGCCTCCCTGGAGACATCCAGCTGTGTTCTGGTTGGCCCCACTTTGTAAGCCTTCCAAAAGTCATTTGTTCATTCTAAACTTGTCTTCACTTATTCTAAACTTGGTTGTTCAAATTGTACTTTTGTCTATTATTAAGATTTTAAATATGTAAATTAATCGAATGTGACTGAGATGTTTCTAAGGGAACTAAATTGCTTTGGGAATACTTGATGAAGGTGAGCTGTCTAAGATTTGAAAATTGCTGGAGCTTTTGGAAGAAGCATTTTTTAAAAAGTACAAATTTACACTGAATTTTTCCCACGGGGGAATCTTGATGATGTGTTAGAGGTGTGTATCAGAAGGAACACAGTGGGAAACAACAGGTTAGTTAGTAAGACTTGAATGTATATCAAATAATGGAATCTATGTCTATTTTAAACTAAAATGAGGTTTAAAGATTGTATCACCTTTGATAATCTACTTAAATAATGTTTTCATATTGAGCAATCATTTTAAAGATTTTAACCTCAATTACACTTTTTAAAGTTACAAATCTTTTTCTGCATTAAACAGGTTGGTATTTTCTGCATGTGTACATGTAATATGATAAGCTAATGATATTTTTGCAAATAAATGTGATAAAGGTAAGTATTCATACTATTTAGAAGATATAATGTCCCAGCATTTAAAATCTATTTAAAATATCAGAATTGTTAAAGTATATTTTCTGTATGAAATGGAGAAAGCACTATCCCAGCAACAATTCCTGGTATCTTAGTTTTATAGCCTCTGAGGGATGTCAACCTTGGAATTTGCTCTGAGTAATTACGCCTTTCCTCTTAGGAAGGGCATGTGCACCTTTCTCAGAGCTTGGATAAACTACCTTTGTGTGTGTGTGTCGGGGGAGGGGGGGGGAACCAAGGGGGAAATAGTCATTTACTCCTCTCATGCAATTTTGTAGCCTAGATTTTTGAGCAAAATTTGCTTTGTGTTAGCTATCTTTTGCTTTTCAGGCACTATTTTTCAGGTCATACATTTAAAAAAAGATGCAATGTGTAATCAATAGCGTACACATACAGAAATCACTCATTTGGATCTGATGATTTTGGTAGGAACCTGATAATTGAGATTTCACAGGCATTTTGGACAGCTTTTCATGAGGGTTCAAATTTGAGCAAGATGCATTCATACATCAAGTTTTACTCATACAGAGACACACAGCTACTTCTTCCCATCTAGTTCACGTGTATAGTTTTTGGAGGAAATTATTCCATTTGCGAGTCACAATTTTCTCAGTTTTCAAAAAAAAAAAAAACCTCAGATGTTTCATCATTGCAAATCTTAGTTACAAAACACACGAATGTGACGTAGGCCAGCCATAACTTTACTGCCTTGTGATGCTTCTGGACTGTTAGTGATGTTTGACTGTTCAGCTACTGTTCAGCTCTGGTCTTAATGGAGTCTGAGTTATATCAAAAATGTCAAATATGTAAGAAGGTATATAATGTCAGCAGTCTGGAGTGTTAATTGGCTAAGTTCTCAAACTTTATTAGTCTCTGGATGCCTTTACACACATGCTGCTGGTGAGGAATCCAAAGAGCTTTTTGTTCCTATGGATTGTATCTGTTGATATTAACCATTTTAGAATCAGAATAAATATAAAGCATGCATTGTTTCTTTTAGTAGAAAGCCACTGGATTTTTGTCTCTCCTGCATTTCACTTGTTGCAATATTACTTGTCATGTAAGCCTTTGGAAATTGCACAGGTGAAAGAACACGAGTGTCATCTGGAATATAAATTTGCCATCCAGTCTCCCTAAGAGGACCCTTCTTCTGTGGTACCCTTTAGTGATAGGTGTTTTGTGTTTCTGTGAATGGAAACAGTATCTTAACCATGTAGTCCAGGCCTGCTTTAAATTCACTGTTGTACATGCTGGCCTCCAACTCAAAATCGTCCTGCCTCAGCCTTTCAAATCCTAGTTTATAAGTGTGCAACACCACTCTGGCTTGTATAAATGAATAAATTTAAATTCTGTTGAATCGCTGTCTTACAGTAGCTGCCCCACACAAGCCAGTTCACCCTCCTTGATCTTGCATTAAATCAGATTCACATCTGAGTAAACATTAATTACAAGGGATTTATTGAGTCAGCTTTTAGTTATTACTGCTTCTCTGTTTAGCTGCCTATCATTTCTTCACCTAATCTAGTGCCTTATTGCCTATAAAGCAATATGACTAACAAAATTAACTTCGATTTGCATTTGCTTATTTTCTTTTACAGATGGTCTTACTATTTTACTTAGTTTGCCCTTAAGTGCCTGGGCTTAAATGCCCTCCTGTCTCAGCCTCACGGGCAGGTGGGACTATATGTATATATTGCTGACCCCCTGGTTAACATTGAGATTTGTGTGTGTGTGCGCGCACGTGTGTGCATGCGTGTGCACGCATTGAAGGGAAACATTTGTTTTTAACCTTCTTCCTTTGATGACAAGAATCAAAATGGCTGCAGAGTGGTCAAAAGTTCAGTCCTTTGCCGAGCTGCCTAGGTTTGTGGGCAGGGGCCGATGGCACACAGACATCGTGTCAGAAACTGAATCCACCAGACTGATTCTTTTCTGAACTTGACAATACTATGTTTGGGAAAGACCAACCAGGTAGCTCTTCCCTTGCACATTTCAGTGGGCTTAGCAAACGGGCAAATTCTTTGGTTTCCAACAGCAGAACAAAAACCTCAATCCTGCTTCTCTTCCGATTAGTGACAGAATCAGGGTTTGAAGCCTGGAGTGTATAGCGCGCACTTCAAAGCCAAGTGCATTTGTGTGCTCCAAGTCTGCTTCTTAACTAACTGATCAGATGATTAAACACTTGATTTATTTGTCGAATAGGAAGCCTATTATTCAGAATCATTCACTGAGTTAGACCAGACCCCCTTACCTGGCCTCTTGAGGCCTTCCGATGGTCCTGGACATCTTTGTGGAGAACTCTCACTTTTCTTAGTTGGCCTCCTGCCTTCTTTGCAGCCAACTATCGATTCTCAAAGCCATTCCCTTTCCAGCTTTCCTGTGCTCAAGCATTACATTATTTTTTTTTAAATGAGGCATACTTTGTGCCCTTCATTTCAGAAATCTAATCATTTTAAATTTGTGTAGATTGCTAACATACAAAGAAAAAAAGTTTAACTGTAAGATGTTCATTGAATAGAAATAGGCTTCCAGTTTTGGAAAAAACAGGAAAGGGTTTCATCAATGGCTCTGTGATTCTACCCAGCTCAATGTGGCTCTTTAAAAAAACAAAACAAAACAGGAATACGAAACAGAAAAATCACACAAAGGGACAGCAGGGGGCGCTATTGAGATTTGTTCATATTTTCCATTGCACTGGACTGGGTCCCTCTTCCTCTTCACCCCTTTTAAGCTGTAATGTTTGGCTTAGGGTTTCTCATCTTATAAAGATGATGCAGGGAAAAGCTTTGATACTGAAGGATATATACAAAGTTTGAGGGATTCAAAAAATACATTTTTTTCATTTGCTCTAATTCGGTGCCATCATCAACTCTATTACCCCTGTGAAGGCAAGTGGTATAAGCAAAGTAGTGATGATGTTACAGTTAAAATCTCAGAAATCAATTTATTTCATTGGTGTAAATCAGTCATCAGGATGAGCTGCTCTGTAGGGAACTGTCTCCATGTTTTTGTTGGATTCTTTGGAGCCCTCTGCTGGCTTCCCAAGTCTCTGTAGGGCGTGGGAGAGCTAGTCACGTGCCCTGCCCTCACTGTTCTCAATGCCATGTGGAAAGTTATGACGCTAGAAAGGATTAAATAAAAAGCACAAAAAAGAGGTAAATTGTACAAGGACTGTATCTGGTGTCTGCACCCACCCTGTGTGCGTATGTGTGTGTTTGTATGTGTGTAGTTATATGCACGAGTGGTGATTGGGGAGGGAAGTTGAAAAAGTTGGTTTAGGCCCCCTTTTCACTGTCTTTTTTAATGCTACACCCACGTGCATGACCCACATGTGCTCTTGACTTTTTTTTTCCAGACAGGCCTCTCTCTTTAGTCCAGGATGGTCCTGAACTCACTATGTAGCCCAGGCTAGCCTTGGATTCATAGCAATCCTCCTGCCTCAGCCTCCCAAGTGCTGGCATGGCCACTATGCCCTGCTCTGTGTCATACTAGGCAAGTATGTTAACTGCTGAGCTATTTCTCCAGCCCCTGCTCTTGACATTTTTCTTCTCTTAGTCTATCCCAGCCACTGTTTCCATGCTTACTATCTGTCCCTCAGCCCTGGAGTCTCCCTCACTCCATGTCTGTCTCCCACACTTGAGTTGTCATTATTCTTAAATATGACTCTGAATTCTTCTAGGAATCTCCTTTGTGTAAGTGTGCACAAAAAAAGTGTGGATACAAGGTGTCTTAGTTACTTTCTAATGGCTGAGACAGATACCTGATATTCACAACTTTGGGGGGAGAGATTTATTTTAGCTCACAGTTTCAGATGTTCTTACTCTGTTCATGAAAGCCAGCAGTGGTGGAAGCAGCTCCTAATGGCATGGCTGATGGGGAAGCCAAGTCTGGGGGGAAGCTAGCACATACTCCATTAGGTTAAGCCCAAAGCACCTGCCCCTTCCAGCCAGGTCCCACCTCCCTACAGTACACAGTATCCATGGGTACAAGAGGCTTTGGGGAACACTACAGACCCAAACCACAACACAAGGGGATACTCCTTGCAGTGTTATTTGTAATTGGCAACTAAACAATGAGAAGTAATCTATTCTTTTATAAAATAAGTTGTTGAATTTCTATACAATAAAATATTATGTAACTGTTAGAGATTATGTAAGATGTTTTCTTTCTTCCTTTCTTTTGCTCTATGAATGGGCTGTGTGAGACCTGAAACTGTGAGCTAACTAAGTCTTTTCTTCCTTAAATTGTGGGTGTTGAGTCCTCTGTTAAAGCAACAAATAAGTAAGACAGAAAATGGTACCAGAGAAGTGGAGTCCTTGCTATGAGTTTATCTGACCATGTGGTTTGGAAGTCTTTGGAACTGGTTTGTGGGAGGAAACTTGAAAAGGTTTGAGGATGCCAGCTGGAGAAGCCTTCAAGTGCTCTGAGCAGATCTTGATGAGAGATTCTGGCTGAGCTCAGTAGATGAGAATGCTGATAGAAGTATGGATTGGAAGG